>DWQK01000838.1:0-18185 GCA_018231225.1 Noctuana stator
CTGCCGTGCAAAGAGGACTTGACGGATCCTATAGGTATTTGTGGCTATTCCACAATGTTTACAAACGTTAATTTACAATAGGCTGCAATACATAATACATACACACTTATACAAGATTTTTCTTATTGAAATTTTTAAATATTATAGATTTATATCAGCTGGACCAGATCAAAGAAGATCCGAAAGCAGTGACTCTCATGGCAATGTGAGAGGATCGTACACATTTTTGGACGACAAAGGTGTGCAAAGGTATGAAATTTCGCTTTTAGGATTACATTGATAGGTTAAATTACTTACAGATTTTAAAAGTTTACAATTCCTTTTCTTTGTTTTAGAACGGTACACTACATTGCCGGTCCAGGAATAGGTTACCGCATCGTGAAGAATAGTAATGATCCCATTATTCCATCCTTCTTTCCCACTATTCCTAGTGCTTACGACCCAACTTTCGTCAACGCTGGAGCTGGTGCAAGCGGAGGGCTTGCGTTCTCTCCTGATGATTCGTCAAGCGACGTTTTTACAGGTAATACTATTATAACACAAACATAGCATAAACAAACTTTGAAGATATGAAAGCGTCAGAAAATTAAATAATTTTTCAATAATAAAATATGTTCTAGGTCCAGAAGGCACTGCAGCGTCTGGCCATGTAAAGCCCCCACCTTTCCCAGCTTCTGATACTGACAGACCAAGCAATAACCCCGGAAGCAATTCTGGCTCAGTCCCTGTTGGTGATTCTGACGATGGCCCTGGAGATGGAGGATACCAAACTCCCACATTTACTCAAGATTCAGGAAGCTCAGACGGCTATGTTGACGAGGATATCTCAAGTTTCGGAAGCCCTATTCCTACCAAAGGACCAGGTGATGCATAGCACGGATGATTGGAATCGATTGACGTTTGGTGATCTTGTTGTTTCTTTTGAAAAGTCAGACAGTATTCATCAAGTCTCAGTTTATTCATGACGATAACAAACGAGTATTCGTTGATGAAGAACTTATTTTAATGCCAAATAATGAACACTTCTTTAGTTAGGAAAAGAACGTCAACGTTCTTTCGTAATTGAAAGAATGACTGATGACTAACTAGAAACCAATATTAATACATAAAAGAAACAAGATCACAAGTTTCAATCCATGCACTGTAAGGTTCGAGTTTGCACTTGTTTGGAATTTATTGAGTGATTGATTGCTTGATCGCAATAAATATTATTCACCAACAACCTGGTTTTTATTACACCAACACCCAACGGCACCAAGCACAGCGTGAAAGCACAAAGAACTTAGTAATGATTACAACTTGCAGGCAAACCATGGCGGCCAACCATCAAACCTTTTAGGCCGACGAAGAAACCGTACGTTCCGCTAAAACCTTCGCAAGCATCGAATAATGACGATTACGACGCCGGCAAAGACGACAATAGTGCACCAGAATTTGCTGTAGGATTCGATATACATCAAACTAAACCTGACACGACTATTATTAGGAACACAGGCCAAGACTATTTCGGTATTCCTCCGGGAGTATCTGTTAGGGCTCACGTGCAAAGTATTGATCTCTACCCATTCGGGTCGAAACCTATTTCTCCTTCAGAAGCTTTGGAAAATGAGAAGTCGTCATAATTTCCTTAAATCTGCAGCAGGCAATATACGCAAATTCCATTCGCACTAGAACGAACATGTTTCAATATTTAAGAGAATAAAGATTTGAAAAGTCAGGTAGCGTTTGATTTTACGTTTGAAGTTATTTGCAGTGATAAAGAAAGTTAAGTTAAGTTATAAGTTTGTAATGTACATCTTTCGAGAAATTATATTAACCCGTGTTACATACTGTAAGAGCTCTAGCAAAGTAAATAAAAATAAAGATTCGTGATGTAGTATATATCTTATAGCTTTAATCATGTTTGTTAAAATGAATTTTACTTTAGTGGGAAAGAAAAAATGGATGAAAAAATGAAACATACTTTTATTATAAAAAAATCAACCAAAACGCACTCTGTAGGACGGCAATTGTTGTGAATTAAAAAATAATGAAACGCTTGACGATTTTTTAAAAATTTATTTGAACACGACTGTAAATTTAACAAAATGCAAAATAGTAACCGTCAAGGAGTTAGAATAATAATAGGCAGAAGAGACATTGAGTGTCTTTCCAAATACTGTGCGAACATGCATAATTTTGATAAATATAAGTCTAAGCTTTCAAGAAGCTTCAAATTTACAACCACATTATTTACAATACTAGCGAAGTGTAACTTTATTAACAACAACAACAGTATCCTATTTTAAATGTTGTACAAGAATTTGGAAAAGCTACTCGATGTTCCTTCTGCAATGCTGGATGTAATAAAGTTTACAGGTCCTTCCTCGCTTCCGTCTCCTCACTCCATAACAATTTACAATTATGTGGTCCGCGTTAACATGATGCTTGCAGAAATAAACAAACAAGTCTTGTTTCTTGCATACTGTACGCAGTACAACCGTTTCGATGCGTTGCTACTCCTAAGGAATAGACAAAGGCCCTTTAATGCGTGAGGACTAAAGTCTTGAATACCCCTTTTCAATCCTTAGATCAACATTCTCAAGTATAATTTTCATATTCTCAGTCAAATAATGACAAAAATGCTTGGGACAGCGATTTTCCAATTAGTAGATAAGTGCCTAAAATAATGTTATAAAATTAATAAGCAATATACTTAGTTAAGTTGATATGGTAACGCACCAATTAGTCAAACATCATGCTAAAGGGACAGAGGATATAATTGTACATAATATTGAAAAAGTGTAACAAAGTTAACAAGACAATGCGGTTATAAGAAGGTAATTTGGCAATTTCATTAATGAATAACAGGAAAGTTAGTAGTAGGTGGTTAAATAATTAGGCCTAGGATAGAATATTATTATGATTACGTATCTAACTACTTGTGAGATTGATCGAAACGTGTCTAATATAGAAATAATTACAATTTTAAAGTGTAAGTACAGATGACTAATAGAATTACAAAGATAATAAATAGAAAAGATTACAGATATATAATAGTTTTAGAGCAGTACACGCATAAATGAATTAAATTAGTACTATAAATTGTATAATATAGTAAACAAATTAATCAGAAAATTGCTGATACACTCGTTTAATCCTACCTACAGAACACAACATATAAATATAATTTTAATTTGTATACGTCCACATAACAGTATAATTAAAAATTAATAAATTAGCAATTAATTACAAAACACTAAAAACAGATCTAAATTGCAAACACCAAGTACCAATTATTACAAATTTTTAAAATTAAATGACATCAAAACATTAAATAAAAATATTAAATAACGTAGTTTATATACTAACACGCATAAGTAAAATCTTCAAATAGGTATAATTAGTACTACAGTAAATAAACTTCTTAACGCCAATAAATTGAAGCCATGCTCCAGCCATTATCACTTCATTATATCAACTATTTTACTACAGTAAGTATATAGAAATACATTGGATAGTTCTTAAAAGGCAAATTAGCAAATCACAAGAGAAAGCTTGTTGAGCGAAATGTTATATGTGCGAGCTTGATCTAAGTTCATGTTAGAAGTTATATACAAACGCCTAGTCCATACTTAAGGCAAAGACCTAAGTATATTGTTACTAAATTGGATTATAATTAAATAACAGTTGTCATATATGTACATAGCATGCACTATTATATCACTATAGTTAAAGTAACTAAATTTAGTTACCCTTATAATAAATAACATAAATGTATATATTTATTGTTTTAATAAAAAAGATGATTAAATGTTAATAAACGGTCTAAATGTACCTATACTCTAAGTTTATGCTAATGTGTGTTTCAATTATACAACATAACATATTTAATATCTATACTAGATATACATTACTTACTGTACATTAGCGTGATATTAAGTAAGGTAAGTAATTATCCTGTGGATTTAATTATTTTTTCCAAGATAAAAAAGTTCGAAATAGGGACAGGTGCAGGCGACAATAACTTTTATAATATTCCAGATTTTTTTTTACAATTGAAAAAAGGGCCGAGAACGCCTTTATATCATTTACTTCACAGCCATTTTTTTTATCCTACGGCATGTTTTTATAATAAAAGAACCAATGCAGCCACATACTCTAGCTGTATGTATATATTTTTATAAAGACTGAAAATTTTGTATTTTTACGAAGTATATTTTACAACAGATAATAGATATTACATATTTAACTATGCTCCTAATTTTTATGACTATACGACATATTTTGATACAATAATATCTTGATATTTACCAACAATTAAACATTTAACCAACTTGAAAAAAGGATATAGAATAATAAAGATATTATAAGACTGCTTGTTCTTATAATAATTTTATATCAGGTGATATGAACTCAGCACAGTCAACTTATTATAACGATAAAAAATATTATTTATAAAAATTAACAGAAATAATTAATAAAAATTATTAAGCTAATTTATTTTTAAACTTATTCAAATTTATATCAAATATATTTTGTATATTACATATACTCGGACTGTAAAATGTAGATATGGCAACACTGTGCCTATCCACCAACCTGTTTTAATAGGGGTTTTAATTAGTACCGTGTGTACATGTTAGTTACTGAAAAACCGTTTGATTCATACATAGTTTAATGTAGAACAAATGCAACGTAGCGCATAAAATCAATATAGCTTAAAATTGTATAATAAAATAATTTTATGTCAGTTGAATATAAAGTAAAAAATTTTCGAGCGAATATAAGCACCGGCAATACAACTAAAACTAATTTGTGCAGATTTATATATACGATATAGGTGGTTTTTTTTGTAAACTTTCGTATAATTATATTTTGCTATCTACTTAAATATTATAGCTAAATAGTATGCTTTGAGATTGAATAAAGGATAAAGTAACTTTCATTTCAGTACATGTAT
Organism: Noctuana stator; assembly: GCA_018231225.1. Taxonomy (NCBI): domain Eukaryota; kingdom Metazoa; phylum Arthropoda; class Insecta; order Lepidoptera; family Hesperiidae; genus Noctuana; species Noctuana stator. The sequence goes on from DWQK01000838.1 coordinate 4,943, forward strand.
AATGTAATATTTGGCATTTGAACGTAAATAAATAGTAATTAAAACAGTTATTTTAACCAATGGCCACGAGATTTCAGATTAAAGGCTAAACTTTTACCAACTTGAAACTTGAGTCACCTCTAACATCCGCCACTTCTGTCATATTAAAATATGAATATATTAAAGCACATTATATATTATATAGATATACTAGCGACCAGCCCCGGCTTCGCACGGGTGCAATGCTGATACCAAATACACTACAGAAAACTGTGGACGTTTATACATATAAACCTTCCTCTTCAATCACTCTATCTATAAAAACAACCGCATCAAAATCCGTTGCGTAGTTTTAAAGATTTAAGCATACATAGGGACAGAGAAAGCGACTTTGTTTTATACTATGTAGTGATTGAATAATAGTTTTATATTTTATCTGTTAAAAATTTACAATCTCAAAGCATTTATATTAAATTCGAGCTAGAAAAAACGAACGCGAACTAAATAGAAACATCATTAAAAATGCTTACAATTAATTTGCTGTGTCTGTCGCTTTGTGTGTCAACACAGCATTAATTGAAGACTCTAATATTAGATAAAATTACAAAAAAATATGAGTTAATTGTTATCAAAGATTTCAAATCGTTGACTGCAACTGAATCAATAAAATATTTTTAAATTAACTTGGTGATATATAATAATATATAATAATTAGATTTTTTAAATTAATAGTATCTATTTTCTTTACTTACAAAGTTACCCGTCATCAAAATTACGCATACGTTTTACACAAAAATAGCGATGAATAAAATATATTAATATCATAAGTTATTATTTAATTAGGTTGTCAGTCAAAGCATAGTCACAAGAAATCATTTTCAAATATCAATGTTAATTGTTCAAAGATCAAAATTAATCCAGGCAAGCTACAGGAACGCATTAGTTAAACCAAACTTGTATGACACAAATGTAGTGAAATTCATAAGAGAGACTAGAATCATTAACTACTTACTACACTACAGAATAATTCCTCACTACACTGCTTTCTGCTTACCTAGAAATGAAAAGATAAACAAAAACTCGCTATTCTTGGCAAGAACCTCAAAGTCTCAAAAGGCGTATTAGTAAGTAAATTTTGTTAAGGTCTTATTTTAAGGTTATGTTCCATAAAATTTCGCTAAATTACTTGTAAAAAGTGTCTAAGCGTTCAGTCCTTCATTTAGTTTTCCATCGTAATAATTTAATGACTTGAAATATTTTTAAATATATGTTAGTTGTTTACGAAAATAATTTAATAAATAATTTGTTATTGTGTCATAATTGTAACTAAATGATTAAAATTTTTACTAGAATTAAATAACAGTGTATGTATCCTTGCATTTCTAGGTAAAGATAGAAAGAAATACCTATATTTCTTTAAATTGGCACAGATACGTTACAAATTTATGGAACGCTCACTTCAGATGTCAGTTAACTTCGCTAGACATTAGATTACAATAAAAATAATATTTTCTTAGACTTATAGGAAACACATTCTGAGCATGAAGATATTAAAAATATATTTTATCATTGTTCTCAAATGATACGCTAAAATATAGGTAATATAAACTATACAAAATATAATTTACGTGTCCAAAATTTAATCTAAGTAACTACAAATAGACAAAATAGAGTCAGGAAAATTAAAAGTTCATCAGTTCATACCGTAACATCCACTAAATATAATAACAAAGTGTAATAAAATATAACATTTGTGCGAAATAGATATAAAAAATTTCAATACGTAACGGATAAAAGTAACATTAGTGAAAAATAGTAACACATTTCTCAAAAATTAATAAAATGTTGAGTATGTACCACAAACATATTATTTTATTTCTCGTTCCACAACCAGCCCATCACTTTGAGCGGGAAATTGTATGAAATACTGTCAAATGACAATCGGTGACACCTTTGTTGGCAGATTTTTATCTATGATTTTTGGATCTGCATCGAGCCATTAATAAATACATATTTAGTGATTTTAACGTGACTTTTTTTTGTAAGAAGGTTATGTTTTTATAGTAATAAAATAATATTGACAGAGTATGCCAAAGTTATGCCAGGTCAATAACCGTTGCCGTTGTATACAAAGAGAGTTAGTTATTATGGAAACAATTATCCACAAAAAGGTTCGTCAAAACATGTTTACATAAGATGAAAAAATCGCGAATTCATTGATTACAACGAAAATGCAACAGTCATAAGTTTTTAACAAGCTCTAATCTTCTATATAATATTATAATAGAAACGTATCCTTTCAGCATTTAGGAGTAATTGCAGATTTTAGCTGAAATATTTTATTATATTTTATCTTTCTTGATGATTTCTAATAACGATAAAGATAAAATCTAGTCGATGAAAATAAAATATTACGAAAAAATTATCACTTTAAATGTCTACTTTCATTGCTGGCTAAAAAAAGAATCTTCTAGAAAAAAAATCACAACCTATTTCTTCTAAGTTAGTTTGGAAAAACCTAAACAAATAAAACTGGTTTCAATCTCTATCATTCTTCAGAAATTGATTACAGATAATTAAAAATTGCCTTTATTTCAAGATAAGATAAGTAATTATATTTAAATCACTTTCGGCTATATAATTTCCCATTGTCCTTACTATTTTATTGCATGTAATATTGAATATAACAGCATACTATTTAAATAATAAATTAAAAAATCCGCAATTACCGGCCAAAAGGCAAGAATCCAACGCGTGGCCGCGCCGTCGTCAGCCATTACGAGATCTTCATCTTCTTAGTGGTTTCTCCTAACATGTCCTTGATCTTAGTGAGGGGAGAGCGTTTGTCGTCGTCTTTGTCCGTGTAACCGACTGGCAGGTGGATGTGGAGGGGGTCCCGGAGACGGGCCAAATCCTTCTGGAGCTTATCGATCTATAAGATACACATTTCTTTTAAATTTAAACACACAAGTCACACACGGTTAAAATTACCTAAAGATTTGCCTAAAAGACAATGGAAATTTTGGATCTAACTGTAACAAGATGAGAAAGACATGAATATCGTTAACTTAAACGATTGATTCATATCAACTTTATGCTGTTACAAAAAAAAACACATTATATGCCCAAAAATATATGTTAAATGACAAATATTCTTTGCTATTTGACTCTTAATTAACCGTATGCAAAATATTAGAACTTGTTTTTACTATGATCTTAAGAGTAATATCGATGTTTTATATAAACATTAGTTGTCGTACCTCGTCCTTGAGATAATTGTACTGGTTGATGTCTAGGCCGATCTTTTTCGCCCTTTTATGCAACGTCAGTAGATGCTGCCTGTCCTTTACATCTGGCAACACGTATTCCTGAAATGATGAATATTTCAAATAAAGATTTTATTAGTACTGGAAAATATGAGAAATATGGACGCAAATTAGATAATTATGTTCAATGTTAAGTTATCAATAAGGTAGAAACCGTTTCAAAAGGAGATATACTATTATAAATGCATGTTATTATAATTATCTTCAAGATCTAAATAGCTAAATAACTACTTGCACTTTGGTTAATTAACTTAACAAAGTGTAGAAATAATTTTGAAGGTATTGTCATTCACACGTCTATCTGTGAATATGTATTTTATTCAGAAATCTACTATTACCACCGTTCGACACTACAACATTGTGTGATCTCTGCCTATATGTACATGTACAGTCTATCTTTGGCTCTATTTAATATTTAATATTTAATCGTATAGTTACCGACTAATAAAGAAGTGTTATTTTGCTATACAGCAATAATAACTAAACCAAGACAGTCATCAAAATCATACCTGCTTGGTCAACACAAAATAAGCGTACGCAGCCATCGCGGTTCCGTACGTCACGAAATAGGTAACCGGCTCCATGATGTCCCAGGAGTACTCCCACCAGGTAAGTCGGGCCAGGACTCCGAACTGCACTCCCATCAATCCCAAACCCACCCACGTGAGGGCGGATGTCCGGCGCGTGGTATCCACCTCTAAAGACATGCGTTTCTGAAATGTGAATCCGGAGCACAATTAAATATTTGCCCAAGATGCTTTCCGAGTATCAATCTCTGTAAATGTCCTCGCGGGAAGAAAGTTCTAGCATTATTAAGAAAAATAACACAACAATGAGAACACAGAAATGTTTGTTACATAAGGCAGTCTTATCACTGTAATAGCTTTATCCTCCAGACAACTTTTACATGATCGTAGAAGAATAAAATCGAGAAGGGATTGAGTAAGGGTGAACAGGACTTAACAAGTAATATTACGTGTTGTAACTAACACTACATGAGGAGGTATATCTATCTGATACATTAAATGTGAATATCAGGTTATCCAATGTCAGATAGCCAAAGAGTAAGAATCCTGTTCTGATACAGAAAAGTTTAAATGTTTGTATAACAATACCTCTTCTAAGGGCTGCAACTCAGCAGACAGTTTCTCCAGCTGTGCCCGCAGCTCCCGTTCCTTGCGGATCTGGTGCTCACGCACATTCAGAGCTTCATAAAGCTGGTTCACCAGGTTCCGTACGTCGCTCAACCGCGTTATCTCTTCAGAGCTGAGGCGCTCCTGGAATGGAATGGACAACATACTTAAGCGAAGTTTTTATTTTTCTTTTTCGTTAAATTTTCTGTACTATAGTAGGCAAATCTGTGATCGTATATCACAGTAACGGATTATCGCGCTAAGGTTACCAAAAATGTGTTGAATACTTTGCGTTTACTACAAAAAATAGAAATACGACTAAAAAGAAATGGAACAATTGTAAGACTTTTCCAAATTAAATTTTTTAATGGAAAATTACATCGTCAACAGTCTTTCAATGCTCAAAACAAACACAAACGGAGCAATCAAGAAAATGAGCTGTCCGATAGAAGACAGCAAATTGGATTCGATGGCTGATAGCTGGTATTGTCAGGCTAATCTTATCTAAACTACGTTGACCGCTGGAAGATTTTTGGCAAGTTTTACAATATATTTCAATATTTTTATGAACTCTCGTATAAAGGTGAACAGATTTTTAAAACGATTAACGTAGTAACGACTACGCAGGCGTCGGTTAAGATTGAGAGAGAGTGCCAAGGAGATAAGAAGCTAGCCAGTGCAATATGAATTGATGTGTAAATAAATAAAATCTCATGTTTGTGTTGGCCAGTTACACTACGCCTTTGAAGATTAAAATGGAAATCTTCAAACAATATTCTTCTTAAATACGATAGAACAGAATAGCAAAAGAGCCCCTAATCTGTCACTGGAACCGATAGTCAAAACTCAAACAGTAAAGTCCTATATGTGTTTGTTATCGACAGAAAACTGACGTTTACGATTATCATAATATCTTTATTGTAAATTAGTCATTTCCTTACGTTAGAAATTAAAGACTGTTGAAATAAAGTTTTTAAAGGAAAAGAATAGGTAAAAATCGGTGAAAGGTTTCCACATTTCCTAGACTTAGTATACAATGGGCCGCAATGCCCGCAATACAAGGTCTTAGAAATTCGAGGACAATCAGGCACAAAGGGGCCGAACTTGCTCGTAGCTCTGCGGGTTGTCGCTGTGCAAATACTATCAGTTGTTTGATTAAATCCGTCCCTCTAGTTGAAAATTCTTTAGTGACTTGTATTGTTGTATGTTCTTATGTACTCAGTTCTTTTGATATACGATACGCTTATATCCAAGGAACTCTACGAAAATAATTCTGTTTTAGTACAGCTTTATTACTTTGTTTTATTACTATTTAATTTAATCCTCACAGACTTTAATTAGAACCCTTCATGGTCATTCTCATCAAGCCATCCATATTGGACACGAGTCTCCTCTCAAATAATAAGGCATAGACCGTCACACTGGTCAGGTGGTGTTCGGTGAACTTTACAGGCCTTTTAAAAACTTCATGAAGAACATTCAAACATGCAGATTGTGTCATGATGTTTTCTTTCACCAATGCAGCTAATGATATTTAATAACTTAAACGAAACACGAAGTACATAATAAATATTACCATCTTACATTTTAGACGGGTCTCCCTCAGACAAGTAAGCCATAATCCAAACACAGTCAATGGATGGTCTGATAGGAAAATATTTATTCATCCAAATTCATTTTATTCAACAATATTGAGAAATTATTCAATTTCATTTGGTCTTCTCGATAGAATTTGTCTTCCGGTAAAAAGTATTGCGTATTCGGGTCTTGTTCAATCACATTGCCTGCTTAATTGTTGTGTATATTTTATAAAAGATCCTTGCCCTAAATGTCTTTCTCTCCCTTAAAAAACCTTTAGCTTTCTCCAACTTTTGCTGTAATGATACTTGCTATACTTGGAGGTTATAAGCGCATTTCAAAATAATTTACTATTACACGTTGAATTGTCGGTAGATAGGTCTTAAGGCTCTCTAAATCTAGAGATGTCACGGACACTTATTATTAATAACATACCGTTCTTAGCTATGATAAACTTAACCAAACCTTACTTTTATAGGTTAATGAACTAAAGTTGCTGAGCAATTTCATTTCGGTACGCAATTTTAATGACCATTACCGCGTTTCTAAAGTTTATCATTTCCGCATAAATTACCTCTGCAATCATTTCGACAGTATCATTTTCTGTTATTAAATTGTTAAAACTTTACTCTTAGACTTGTACGTGTACTACAATTTGCTAAATAAATAAAGAAAATAAAAAATTATAATATATGAGGGATGGCCGTGGTACAAGGAAAAAAATTTGCAACTTTATATTATAAATTAAGAAGAAATTATCGTTGGGAATGACATTTTAAAAATAAAATTAATAAAATGAATGGCAGTCAGTTACATAAAAAAAATAAAATCAAGGAAACAATTTGATTTTCAGAAAGCTCAACAACAATATTAAGAACAGAAACAAAAGTCAGCTTTACCTTTTTAAAATGAACATGACGGTTATTCGTAGAATCTAATGAATAATTTACAGAACTCCTGAGACCATAAATACGTATGCCATAGATTATAAAGACATCTGCTTTCCGCAACGCCAAACGAATTCGACTGGCTGTCGAAAAGCGAATGAACCGTGAAACGAGTAAAACGTAGCAGGAATAAGAGGTATTCATTTTATTTTCATCCCCAGACTTTTACAAAATATCTTCCATATTAATATCAAAATGTGTGCGACGCTAATAAATTTTAAATTGTACTATACTATTATTTTCTATGCAAGAGTTAATAGGGTTATAGCTTGCAAGCTATAGAAGTGGTGACCAAGATTATCTATTAAGACAGTTTTCAGTATATTTTACTCACTTAGCCTATAACAATTATTAAATTGTATTATCTTTTATACGATTATCAATTCAGTATTATTATTATTATGGCATTTTTTCTAGAATTTGAAAATGTCACATTGTGGCGATTTCATGTTTCCCAACAATTACACTACATTTTATAAAATTTTGCATTTAAAATAGTAATGAATTTAAAATAGGAACAAATGAATTAGCGAGCAGGTTCCAAAGGGAATGCAATCCTTTAAGTTGTATAATTAGGCACGAAGCAGACATTCCCGGGCGCACCCGAGCGTATTCATGTTGTTGACGTCTGTCGGGAGAAACCTGAATCTGAATTTTCTTTTGAAAACGAAATTAGTACTTTATAAACTTTGTATAGCAGTAGTAAGAAGAAGATTAGTTAGAGAAAAAATAACAGTAGTCAGAAGAAAGTAGAGAAACAATAGCAACAAATAAAGTATTTTTTGTTTCTTTACTTTTTATATTTCATAAGTTATAATGTACTAAGTGGTGCCTGCGACTTCGTCTACGCGGGATTAGTATTTCGAGTAATTCACACAATATCTTTATAAATTGTGGCCTATGTGTTTTTCTGATGTATAAGCTACACTATTGTGAAGTTTCAATAAACTCCATTCAGTAGTTTTTACGTGAAAGAGTGATAAACATCCATCCATACTTACAAACTTTCGCGTTTATAATTAGTAGGATTCGAGTAAATTGAACTTGCGAAGGTTATCAATACACATGTAGGTAGGTAGACTCATTATCGAGAAATCTCGCCGCATATACCTACTCGTAGAAATGATCACGCTGATAGGTCGAATTTCGCTAAGCACCTAATAGTCTGGACACATTATACCGGATAACCATACGTATGTGTTTTACATATGAGAAGGGTTTTAGACTTTGTGTGCTTGAACAATTAGAAAAATTTTCAAAATAATAATAATTTAAAAAATAAGATTCAAATTGTTTTGTTTCAAACTCTAACTTTATCTGTCTAAACAAAACCTCGAAAGTTAAAATCTCATAACAAAAACAAACATTTGGATTGCGACATTTTGTGAGAATTAAGGTAGTAAAATTAATTTACGATTAGTTGGGTTTGCATAGGTACCTATGCTTTGTGTGGGCACAAATTAAGGTAATTTAATTAACGTTAATGGAGGTTGTTTCACTACCATACGTCATGTATTGGCTTCGAATTACGCCTGAAAATGTATTGCGGCGGCAAACAGCTATATCGCCGTTTGGTTAATTTCAACACACAACACAGATTAAAGGGTTAAATTTAATCTGTGTTTGTCAAATGATTATTATAAACGAGATTTCGTATAATTAAAATATAACACGGTTCAGACAAAGGAAAAGGTTATAAATGTCAGTTAAAGATAGACCTTTTAGTCTTCATCGCTTCTATATAACCATCACCACCATTAACCAATTACTGTCACACAGTCCCATTGCTGAGCATGGTTCTCCTTTCAAAAAAAAAAAATAATGGTTTAGATTCATAGTCCCACACTAGGATTCCGTGTCGTGGGTTATATGTACACAAACAGACCGAGAGCAGAAATTTTAATTCATCATTTAAACTGGAATCGGACAACGAGGACCAGCAAACCAGGACCTGGTTTTTTTAATTGGCATAGTAACCACTTCACTACATGACCATCGTTTGAGTAGTTAAACCTTATGCCATAGTATGCTTAAGATAATACCGACCTGTGGAGGACTCTTGACGTAATATTCAGTGTCATTGATGATGAGTCGGAAGTCACTCTCGAGCAGTGATTCCACGGTATCGCTGGCTGCGATCCGGACACGCTCGTCTGCCGCAAGCGCTGCTGCTCGTTCTACACCACGGTCTTCTTTTTTCACCTGGACACGAAAGGAGGAAAATCGTCAACGAAAATTAACTATTTAAACTTATATAACTACACTACTACCTACTACTAGTACCTATATTAGCTATTACTACTTACAATAACCTTACTAAACTAAATAATATTACCTATACTAACTATATTAACTATTTAAAATTAACTATTTAAATCGGGGAATATCCCATGAAAAACTTTATCTATCTAGTTGCGTCCGCACTATCTAGAATCGTGGAGGCCCTCCACGTTTCGATTTAGACTCGTATCTCTAAGTTATATTTCTGCAGAGGCATTTTTTATTTCCGGCGGGCTGTGACATGGAGTTCTTCAAAAATATATTCTAAAAAACATCAGCCGTGGTTAATGTAAATTGTACCTTACTGCGTTCAAAAAGAATTGATATTTATCAATTCTTTTTGAAATATCTTTGCAGAATAGAGTGTTATATTTATTTATTCAATTCTTTGGCTGTACCTGTTCAAGCAGGTCGCCGACGGTCTGCGAGACTGGGCGGAGGGTGAAGCGGCATCGCTCGCGTCGGGACGGCAATGGCACTGTGATCACAGGCAGACCCCGTCGATATGTCACCAACACTTCTGCAACAATGAACAGCTTGACTTGATACTTGGGTAACAATTTTAAAGTATTTAGAAATATATTAAAATAACAAAAAAAGTAAAAAGGTAATTCAAATTAATTCTGAAACATTTTATGAAGTTTTACTGCAAGAGTGATAGTAGTCCATCAGTCTTTTTGTGTTTGAAAAGAATCCCATAATCGAATCCCAAAAGCACCTAATTTAAGCACTAAGGCGTTGTAATACAGAATTTAATCTTGACCGTGTTTCTCTCTATGATAAAATTTGAAAGTTGGCCTTCAACTGCAGGTTACCGAGGAAAATTTGGCTACTGTCAGGCGACTGTTTCCTATGAAAAGATTTGAGGATATTGCACCTACTTTGCTCTGTATAATTGTCATCTATTTTAACTTTTGTGTTAGTTGTTCATTTAATTCCACATCTGAGAAGATATGTATGTATGGTGTGAATTAAACGTTATTGAACATCTGATACGTTTTATTATCTTTGTTGGCCGAGTCTGGTCGAAGACGCACTCACGGCCAGACGCGTAGACGTCGTAATTGCCTGTCACTTTCCTAATTATCATTGCAGCGTTTCTCCGCACTTTGATATATCGCACATCACTTTTGCATGCGATGCGGATTTTTTATTACACTTTACATGTTTAGTTTCAATGATCTTTTATCTTACGGTTATTGCCTTGCTGAGAATGTGGAGAATGAAAATTGATAAATTTCTTCCAATTTACATTCCACGTTGCATTCGGTTCAGCTTAAAGTGAGGTCCAGTAAATACTTGGATATAACATTTACATCCTAAGGAGTCCCTTTGTAATTTGAATTAGAATTACTTATTAAACTTACAACTTATAAGCAGCCTGCCATGCTATCTGTTCCAAATAAATCGATTATAGGAAAAATTACGTGTAGACATAACTTTGTATTTTTTTATTGACCAAGTCTTTTATTTGTATGCTTTTACTCTAGTCTCTATATATTATGATGCATTATTTGTATGTTTTTGAGAATACAAAAGATGGATTATACATCATGATACCCATACATAAAGTTAGTTATAAGTTACAGATGATTTCATACCCCTATACAAACTTGCGTACCGTTTTACAAAATATCAATTACTAAATTAAACAAGACGAAAGAAGCACTCAAGGATTACAATTTCATATGTGATACACGGGATGTTTCCACTGAACTGTAAGTACCTTCTTCGGGTGAACATGTTTGAGTAACAAATTTAAACACAACCCATAATGTGTAGAGCTCATCGTACATTATGTGTTTAATAAACTGTTTTTTTGTTCGATGCAGAGAAAAAAATTTGAGTATGGAATTTTATGCTCTAACTTTTATAAAATAGCCAATTATAAGCATCAGCCCGTGAGATTGTAAAGCAAATTTTACTAACAGAAAAAAAGTGTTCCTTTTTCTCTACCTTCAATACAATCTATTGAACTTTTACCTTCTAACTTCTACCTTCAATACAATATATCGAAATATGCAACAAGAACACTATAGAGCCGACATTTAATTCCAATGAAGTTCTCCCACCGTAAGTACATACGAAGTAAGAAATAATAAATAGCTCTATACTCGTAGGGGTCATAAGCTTGTCCTATATTGCCATTCCGCAGTCAATAAATCTTGGGCAAGCAAACGCCATAGTGTAGCCACGATGTAGCATCTAAAGCGACCGTTGGCCCCGCAAGAATCGCCGCAATCATCTTTGATGTTCCTACCTCAAACCTAGTGTATTTGTTGATTAATTAGATACACTTCTAATTAATACACGACTGATTAATAACCTACTTGTACTAATTGTGCCACGTTTTTAATGTTTTGTCTTCTTTATTTTACTATGTTTGTATGGAGCTACATCATGAATAAATATTTCTTATTCTTAATTACAAGAAAGATAATGTTAGGTAAATATGTATTAGTGTTACGGATAATAACGTCGATGTCCACTAAAATCCATTATAAAGATTCATCTTAGGAGGGGTTTCGCCATTGTTATATACCTAAAAGTAATAACTTACTTTAATGTTTATGCTTTACAAATAATTTTTCGTAAGTTTTGTAATGTATCGTATAGACTTATGATGCATTTTTTATGTTTTCTAAGCGACAGTTTAGTATCGGTCGCCAATCTTAAACGGTTTAGCGAAGGTTGGACATCAAGTGCTATCTTAATGGACACTTTACCTAAACATTTCGTAAATGACACCGACTATACGACCGTTCTTTATAGTTTATCTAAAAAGTTTTTTAAGATACCCACCCATACTGCTCTATTATTCCAGTATGCAATATAGCGACCAGTACACGTGCTATTATGAGATGATTGAAAGGAAATAAGAAAAAACATAGGTTTTTTTAAACAGTTACCTACACTGCAATACAGATGTCAAATTTATAAAATTTGCCTATTCCCAATATTAAACACTTGAGTTTTAAATCGTGAACTATGACTTCCTTGAGGCAGTACTACTCCCCAAAAGGAACCAGTAATTGCAATAGTAACCTGCTAAAAAAACTTTGTAGAGCTAAAGGCTGTACATGTACACTCTATAGATTTCCGTAACACGGATTTACTTTGATGTAATAGAAACTTGTACGTGACTTGCAGTATACGAGTATTTAAAATAATTCATAAACTAAGTGACAGTAGAATATTTTTATCTGAAACGCGATCGGCTCTCACGTCGAAGATGCTAATATCACTCTCACTTCTCATTGACAGCGATCTTGTTTGTTTAAAGGCAACCTAGCACGCTAGATCAGCGATTCTCATGTAATCGTAATCTTTTTTTAGAAAACAACATCTCCAAAAGATAGCCACTGGTACTGAAGCCCACTTGCCTTCAACCCTTTTTATGTCCCACAGCTGGGCACGGTTCTTTCCCCAAGGGGAAAGCCTGGAGCGTACTCCACCACGCTGCTGCAAGGCGGATGCGTGAAGCCCACTTGCATCGACCACCGAGCCTATTGTTATAATTGCTCAACTGATTTTGTTCAAAAGAGGAAAACTTAATCCTCTAAGAATGTAAGCTATCAACTAATGCCTAAGAATACCTACAAACAATAATGTCAACTAGTTATGTTTAATCTCTTTAACAAAGTCGAACTACTCAGCCAAATAAATACAAGAGGTCATTAACTCGATATACCAAAAATTGCTCTGTCTAGCATTCTACTGATTTATTTCATTTCTTTAGGTCTTACGATGCCAGACAAGTTATGACATGACATACATCATTAGTGATATCGTAGATTATGTTATCTTCTAGAATTTAACCTCAATATTACTTTTATATTAAATAAAAGCGCGCATAACCCCGCTGGCAGTGTGAATTGCAAGCGATCACATTGTTAAGCAATGTCGGGCGCGGCCGGTACTCAGATGGGTGACCGCTAGTGGCAAATTTCATGCGCGTTTCCGTGCTTCGGAGGGCACGTTAAGCCGTCGGTCCCGGTTG
>DWQK01000839.1:0-18183 GCA_018231225.1 Noctuana stator
CACCCAACACACACACTCTCATGTAAGCGGGGCAGAGAGTGGGGCAGGGCAAGCGTGTCGATCTCGGGGGTTTGCATTACGCAGTTACTGAGAATTTTATATGAGAGTAATATGTTGACTATTCCTTTTGCAGCTCACGATGTCGCAGAATTTAAACGAAATCAAGTCCTATGTTCTTAAACATAAGGATCACGACTGGACTTGTTAATTTAAAACAGGTACACTGTGTAATTTACTATAGTTACCCGTTTAGGTATACTCGTAACTTTTGTACATATATAAAAATCAATATGATGCATTTATAGTATAGTGATACTTTAGTACTAACTAGGTAACCATGAAACATAAACAATTACAGCCTATAAATTTGTAATATACAGACATCATGAACTCAATTTGTTACTTTCAAACAAACTTCGCAAGAGCTTTTAAGCAATATTGCAAAAATAAATGCACTGCTCGTCTTTATTAGTGAACGTATCAAAATTTTAATTTGCTGTCTCGGCCGTTGCTATTTTAGCTTGCATTGTAAAATTCATAATTAATATCGGCAAACTCAAAATTGAACTTTAACGCCAACGCTACAAAGTTCAATATTATGTGTGTAATTTAAAAGATAGTTAACACAAAAGTCATTACCTTAGCTCCTCAAATACTGCTAACGACATCAACTATTAAAATTGAAACAAAATTGTCTATCAACAAGTTTATTCTGTATTCAAATAATTATTATATTATCCTCTATGAAATGAATACAATAGAGTTCTGTTATAAAATTTTGCTATGAAAATCGTATTAAAACCAGATATTAACTGTTATTTTAATACACATTAATTGTTCTGTAGTCTTACAAGTATTACACACGCCGCAGTTACTGTACCATAGACTTTTTTGTAATTTTTAATCTTTAAAAATTAAAAAACACGACACAAAGTCTCCTATAATAAATATTCAGAACTAAATCGGCATGAAAATACAATAATTAAATTTCTACTTAAACTTTGCACAAATTTTCCGAGCAAATCATCTAAAGTTAAGAAAATTCCATTCAAATTCCCTCCTTCATTGAATGCGAAAACTTTTAAAACAGAGCAAAAGTTTCTCCAACAGAAAATTAAAGAACTTTTACAGAGTAAATAAGTTGTTGACCGTCAAATACCAATAGGAGATCTAAAAGAATTTCACAGATAAAACTTATAAAATAAACGAGCCATAGCACAAACCGAAATCTACAACGTTTGAAGAAATTCACACTCTGACCTAAACGATTCGACGTATGGTAAAACAATTATCTTGTTAAGTGTCGAGAAACATTGACCGACAGCGTTTGACGGTTTTTCCATACAAAAAGAGCACAAAGTATGGAAGGACGTACGAGTACACATCCTTTTGCATCGACGCGACGACTAACAATATAATATATACAATATATAAAAGATATTATCTATGGACAGGTCTAACATCCTTGCATAAAAAAATGGCACAAATACTAAAGGACATCACCGCCGCGCTGATGTTACGCATGAAATGATACATTTTTCCTTTTTTATATCGTTTAGAAACACACGAAGGCATTGTATTCACACTTTTACAAGCTGAAATTTCGCAACGACAACGTGTAGTCCGGACGCGCATTGATACGTGACTAACTCAAGGTCGGGTAATTACCTTGGTTTTATGTTGTCAAAACAGCGACTACCGCATCTATAGCTATTTAAACGTCATAGACTATATACTGTAATTATGTTCTTGTCAACGCTGCATTAGGCTTGAAAATAGAACATCTCTTTGAAACAGACGCAGTTTAATTATGTCGCGAAATATGAATGACATGTTTCAGCGATGTGATGTGTATGCTTTGTAACGATGTTTCACAGCTCTTAGTTATTTTAATGAAAATAAGTAACGTAGTTAGTCTACATTTTTTTATTTTTACAACTGTGAGAAGCATACTCTGGCCTTCTTTAGGTAAAAAGAAATGGTCATGTCTTGTAGCAGAAATTATTGCCGGAAAAATTGACTCGGTTTTCTTATAGTTGCCACTGCTCGAACTGGACCAAATAAAAAAATAATCAGAAATCGGTTCACTTAGTTGAAAGCTTAAAGGTAACAAACATTAAAAGTGATTAAAAGTAATTTTAAATCATTATTTAGGTGAACATAAACACAAAAAAATCCGAAAAAAAGAACAGTTCATTTTGAAAACGTTGTACGTGTATTTTTACTCTTAAATAAAACTTGTTTAAGTAAACATTGCACTGAATAATAAATTGTCGGACATTAACACAAACATGATATTTATTCAGCTTTCAACTGTCACACGCTACATTTTTCACATTACCAGAATAGCTACATTATCAGTGCGGTACATCATTTTGCACTCTCTATGGGACATCGTATAAATTAATTAAATGAATATTATAACAAATGAAAATACCTTCTTCTGTTTGGTAAAAATGTTACGACAACGCTCTCATGATAATGCCCGCGACTTCGTCCGCGTAGATTTTATAATAAGCTAAGTTACTATTCCTAACGTCGGTGAAGCCGCGTTGCACAGCTAGTATATGTATACACGTATATAGTGTACTGGTACAGAACTAGCTAATCCACATTCTGAAGTTGGAGTTACGAGTAGTTACCAAAAGCTTACGTGTTTCCAACGTACCGTAACAAACGAACTAATAAAAGGGACTCTGCTTGAGTTACGAGAAGTTCAATCAAAGTGGGATTTTACAAATTCAACTTAATTGGGGTTCAAATTACTGCCGGCCTGAAAGACAACCAGGGCAAACTTTGAGATCTGTGCACACTACAGGATTTATTCAAAGGTAATCTAATATTTGTTGTAAGTTACTTAGCAGGATTTTGATATAATTTTTTTCATTCATACAATGGTTGCTTTTTAATCCAATTTGTAAGTTGGACTTTAAAAAAAGTTGGTCCAATAAAGAGTAAATAAATAATACTCGCGAAAGCGCTAGAGCAGCTCGTGTGCCGGAAACATATTTGAGCTGCTTAAGTCCGCATGAGTAACAATGATGTATTACGCACGACCTCAAATAAGTTCAATCCTACGGGTTACAAAATATTCTCTTCAATATCAGTCGACCTCACGATAAAAACAATAGGATCGCAAACAATAGTATACTTTAGCTCGTTAAAGGTTAACTGAAAGACAGAGTCAAAGATATTTTTGCGGTTGAACTTTCCCCTATAATGCGTATCAACCCGGAGCATGTCACAGTCCCGAGAAGGCCAGATGTTTTCAAACTGTCGCCGGAGATTTAATTAAAGAAACTTGGGCCTACAAAGTTGCCGCTTAAATATTTTGTTTGTACGCCTCTTAGAATTAAACGCGTTTAGAATGTGACGTTTCAATTTGAACTGGTGAAAGGAGCTAGTAATTTACTCGTAGTCGCTCCTGTAACAATGCGATACGTTGAATGAAATCGTGGACCTTAATGGGAAATTCTTACTTGTTTACAGTTCAGAGGTCATATTCACTGTGTCATTAAAAACACGTAACACGGCGCTCATAATATTATTTTTAAATTCAACGAACAATGACGCATAATTCCGTTATTGGTGCGCCACGGTTTTTAAAGAGTTGTTAATTTATTGGATTGGATTTGAACCAAAGAAGTTTCAATCAAAGAAATGGATAAGTACTCGTAGTTACTTATCTAGTTAGATGACAAAATTAAATTACCTGATCAGTTAAATTTACACCAGCCTTTGTAACTAACGGTATCAACATAAAATCTCTGATAAAATGTTGGACAACGATCAAAAGAGTGCTTGATATTCAATCTGTGCCTCAACCCAGCGAAATCAGCTTTGAAAACATACACCCTAATTTGTGACAAAGGAAAAATACAGAGGATATTATTTTGAATTTTTTTCCTCTGTTAACTTAGCAAACCACAGAGTAAACGGACACGGTCACCTGCAATCAAAACCCACACACAAGGCTTAACAATTAGTGGTCCAATAAGCACCCTACCGGAATTGTATGCTCCAGTGTACAAACGATCGCGATTCCTGTTCGTTCAGTTACAATGGATGTAGGACAATGTGTTATATATTGTTGCTTGAATACAATATCGAGATAGTACATATTCACAGCCCTCCTGTGTCGTGGCTAGAATTTATTAGATCTGGTTGTCCATTTGCTCTTCGTGCTTCTTTAATTAAAGGGAGCAGTTGGATTATATTATTTATTGTTCACTGAAGTTTTTTTGTTCACTGTTGTTTGAAGTTTCTCATAATCAACACTTCTGTTTAAATACATACTCGTACGAACACATAACGAACAGACTTTATCTATATTGTATTTAAACCATACTTCTTTCAATATATTTGACTCATACTAAGTTAGTATTGTAATAGATCTTTTGATACTGGCCAGTAACTTCTGCCACATTATTTTGATTCATTCCATAACTACGTCAGGTTTCAGCAACCGCTGCTCTTACCGCTTCACGCTTTCTCTTACAAATTGTTGCTTTCATAGTACACAGAGTTTAATATGGCGACAAAGATGCCCGTGGGCCGGATGCGAGCCTTCATTAAGGGACAAAGGTCAATACGGGACGGGTGACGCCACGCTTCCCAGGGCCCAAAAGGAACCCTCTTCAAACCCAGCACCCTTCTATGGTAATAAAGCGTTATGGGTTGACTCATTGTTAAAATCTGAATGTTTGAAATTGGAATACTTCAACTCAAATCACAATGTTTTCATGCCAGGATTTGTTTGACCCTTTGTTCTTCGAGCAGATAGTGTTTATGACCATTTATTTGGTGACTAGATTTCTGTTCTCTATTCTGTTTGTGTGGCTGTCTTTGTATGATGCATACGATGAACTGTCACGTTTGCTTACTATCAGGATAAAGCTATACTGCATGGTCAATAATTTGTGATTTATACACTTGATTTCAAAGAAGTGCCGAGAGTTTTTTTCGCCGGCTTTTTTCTCCCGACTACCTTATCCAAAACGGTGCCTAAATCTGATGTACCGTATTATTCAACGTTCATGGAGTGTATACAAATACCTTATGATGCATAAATGTTTTGTGTTTCTGTGCTTTAACATAATTTGTTTGTTTCTTAAGGTCAACAATAATGGAGCTATCATTATAGATTACAAAGAACACATCAAGAAAACATTTGTTTCGCCAATTTTTAAAACAACTGTTTCGTCTTCATTGCTAATTAGGACATCCTGTGTTAAGCCGGGATTTGTGGAATAGTTTCATATTCTGGTTGCGAAATAATGATAGCGCCGCGCCCCGGGAATAATAATGTGCAAAATTCCCGCGGGGTGTGCGTGCAAGGAATGTGCCATAACCGGGGAAACAGCAACATTGTCGGGAATACTTTCCGCAATACCGTACACAGATTTTGCTAGACGCCTGTATCTTAAATTACGGGCTTCACAACAAGAAGCGCAAGAAGCTAATATTTTTTCTGGCTAATATTTTTGACAACGATTTTCTTTTGATGTTTATTTTTGACGAAATTTCTGGGCCAGAGTATTTGCAGAGTTATGGAATTCTCAAGATAACTATGAAAGAGACACGAAACGCAAGAGGACAACAACAATAACAACAAAACCCTCTGGTATTGAACTAATTACACAAAATAATGAAAGCAGACCGAGAACATAAAGTTAAATTAATCATTTAAATTTCTGCCCCGCAACAGTCCACCGAAGGGTCCCACCTTCGGTGGACTGGTAACCTCTACACCACGCGAGTCAGTTACTTATTAAGACAACTGCTATTCAAAAAGTTAATGAAATTATTTCCTCATCCAGAAATACTCTATTCGTCGAAACATTATTTACTTTCATCATCAGCTCAAATGCATCTTTGCTCAAGAACTCGACCACAACGTGAGAATTTCCACTGCATTGGTCACTCATTTATTCATTCAGCGTTGTTTGCGGTCAATAATATACGATCAATACCATCTGTCGATTCAGACACGTCGACATTATTGTACTCGTAGCGAGTCCCGGATCGCATCATTGCCTCACATTTAATTATAACCTCATATCCCATTGTCATTTCACACTGGGAATCAACTGAGCTTGATACATTAATTATGAATATGTTACGAGTATCTGTCTGCGTGTCAGTCGACGAAGTATGAATATTTGTGATACAGATTAAAATATTAATTTTAGCTGAGTTTTCAGGCTTAATGAGGTGTTTGTTCGCTGCTGATGAGTTTTATTTTGTTTTTGTTCTGATTTACATAAAAGCTTGTCTATTCTTTTTTTTCCTTTCTTTCAAGTGTTTCGGAAAGGTGGATACTTATTAGCAGCAACTCTTCCATCACAGTGCATCTATTGGTTTTTATGTTGAATTAGCATCAGGTAGGTCAACAGCAATCCGTATTGGAGTAGCGTGGTGGAGTATGCTCCAGGTCTTCTCCGGTTGTGGAGGAAGATTCGTGCCCAGCAGTGGGACACAAAAAGATGTTGAAAGCAAGGTGCTCGTTTGATCATTATCTTGACTGAATAATCTTTATCTTAAGATTAGTAACTATGTTCTTCATGATCTTCACTACACAGTAATTATATATTATGGCTGCTAAAGGAATTATCAACATAATCCCCAGATTGCTTACATAAATCATGGCGTAAGTAGGTAATTGAGGGTTTTCGTAATTAATTCGTAGTCCGCACTCGGGTAAGCGGAATGGTTGGACGATCGCGAACTTCGGCCATCTTCCCCGATGGCTTTGATCTTTGTTGCGGGTTTGGTGTGTGATGCAAGTGAAAAGTGGCTAGTAGGTTTAAGCAAGATATAGAGTGCGAGTGAGAATGTATGAATCGTAGGCAGGGATCTGAACAAATTCAAAATAACTACGTACAACCAACTAACCAACAACAATGTTAAAAAAAAATTGCTGATCGCTAAAAAAGCGCGCCGCGCCCCGCTGGTAGTGTAGATCACAAGCGATCTTACTGTTCAGCAACGTCGAACACGGCCGGTACCTGGATGGGTCACCGCTAGTGGAAAATTTTATGCGCACTTCCGGGCTTTGGACGGCACGTTAAGCCGTCAGTCTCGGTTGTTAACGATAAATAATAGTTGTTAAACCTAGCCGGAGGCCATTTGGGCGGTTTGACGACATCCGACACAGATTGGCCACTAACCCGTATCTCCATCAATT
Organism: Noctuana stator; assembly: GCA_018231225.1. Taxonomy (NCBI): domain Eukaryota; kingdom Metazoa; phylum Arthropoda; class Insecta; order Lepidoptera; family Hesperiidae; genus Noctuana; species Noctuana stator. The sequence continues at coordinate 7,187 of DWQK01000839.1, forward strand.
CGCGTTGGGGCAGCGTAGTAGAGCAGACATAAGAAAGGGTTGAAGGCATACATACCCATCCGAGTACCGGCCGCGCCCGACGTTACTTAACAATGTGATCGCTTGCGATCCACACTACCAGCGGGGCTATGCGCGCTTCTCGACAAGTAAGTGCCTATATCTGCTCACATTTGGTAATATGGATGGTAAAGGTTACATGGGCTCGATTTTATGCAAACTACTTTTTCATTTACAGATATTTTATGCCAAAATTTTCCAAAACATTTTCCCGCTCTCACTTGTAATTTAAGCCCTATGTAATTACTACGCATCCCAAAGCTTAATTATTAATTTACTTGATGTCTTCCCCAAACATGTTGATGTATGCCAATTACACCGCGAAGTGTATTTCAATGACTAAGGGAGTTATGAGCTTCCTTACCCATTGTTTACAAGTATTTAATCACAGATTACTGATTACTTAAGGCAGTGTAGCCTAGTGGTGGAATTTTGGCGTACCGTTTCGGTGGGTCCAGATTCGATCCCCGGCACGAACCTATCTCTAATTTTTGGGGACTTAGTCAGTGGGACATTGATGGGTTTCTGACGATATTGTCTATTAAACATCGACATTTAGTCGGTCGGTATTATTGTTATTAGTCGGTTATAAAAGGTCGTAACCCAATGTGTTACTTATAGATTCTTCAAGGAATCTGAACAGCGTGATTTAGAAGCCGAAGCATTGCCATCTGGCGGACAAAATTGACACTATATCATCGACGACCCGCATGGCGTAGTGGTTACCACGCCAGTCCACCATTCAAAGAGTCCTGGATTCCATCCCCGACATTTAAATTATGAATTTACATTTCTGTTCTCGGTCTGGGTGTTTGTGTGTTTGTCTTTGTGTGTGTCCATGGCATCCACAACACAGGGAATCCTAGTGTAGGGCTGTGAGTGTGAAGCGTTATTTATTTATTTATTTATTTATTATGTACTTATACATTCAATGGAAGTTAAATTGAAATGTGAACCTATGATGACATAAATCCTATCTAAACACAAATCGACTGCCTAGGGAGAACAACTGATACTGTCTAAGTTGCTCCAAAGTTATCTTAAATAGCGCCAAATCGTTGTTTCATTTCACGTCGCTCCCCACACGTGGGGTAACGGGACGTTAGGGACAATGTGTAGGAAATTAAATTCACGTCCGACTCCGGATACGTGTGAACTGTCCGCCATATTATCGTGCGATCGAGCAAACTATGAACTTAGGACCGATCCGTAGCCCTATCACGAATAATAAAGAACTACGGTAAGTAATCGAGTTACGTACCTAATGTTAACTGTTACTCGATGACGGATTCGCAAGATGTTCGTGATAGGGCTACTGAGCTCACCCACAATTACACGGTGCGTTTAAATGTTTGTCAAACCGTCAAGAACTTTTTATTTCTCAGCAAACACTAATAAATATCAATTAACACGATTTTTATACTGGATATAATTTTTATTGATACTTATGTTATCAGCTAATTAAGCGTTTCATTTGAAACGTATGATCATGATTTAAAAAGTAAAAAAATTGGTTCGTTGAACACTGTTCTAGAAGATTGCATTGTAAAGTTTAGAATACACCAGAAATCGAATAAAACTTAAGCAAATTTAAAATAAGAGACACTTCGAGAGTACATCACTTAACTAATATTGAAAATGACTAAGAAGTTGTTTATTTAACCAAACTCTTCAAAATACCTCAACTTCACAGTCTTAGATGTTAGTGTGGCATTACAAGTAGTCAATTTGTGTCGCAGAGAAACTTCAACAAGCTTGGCACACGGTTTTGTCCAGCTAACTACAAATCCTAGCCAGCACACGCTCTGGAACCTCTCCCATGACTATGTTTTAAGATATTTTCCGACAACACCTGTGTTCTAATTTTGTCCATTCTGCACGCTGTACTTTGTGAAAAAAGAACCCAATAACATTTTTTTGTGAAGTTCCCTTGGGATTTTGTAAAGTACTTTAAAGGACTTGTAGGCATATTATGCATAGTAGGCATATTATTGGCCATTTCAAATCAAAATATTTTATTTTTTGGCTGATAATACTAATTTCAATTTTATTTTATTTTAAAAACATGATTTTCTTTTTCTAAAATCGTCATTAATTTTTTTTAATACTTAGCGTTTTGTATTCATCGCGTTCGTTCATTTTTACTTTATTATTATACAGCAACCCGCCCCGGCTTCGCACGGGTGCAATGCCGATACTAAATACACTACAGAAAAACTGAGAACGTTTATACATATAAACCTTCCTCTTCAATCAATCTATCTATTAAAAAAACCGCATCAAAATCCGTTGCGTAGTTTTAAATATTTAAGCATACATAGGGATATAGGGACAGAGAAAGCGACTTTGTTTTATTGTAGTGATGTGCATTATAAGGGACAACACATAATAAGGATTTTTTAGCCTTCTAAGCATAGATTGAAATCAAAATCTATCTTTCAAAGTAGACACCTAAAATTTTCAGATTTTGTTTTATTTATGCTTGTTGTTTCTAAGACTTTCAAACAAGTTTAAAAATTTAGAAGTATTTATAAATAGATACGTATTATTATTTAAGTGTTGATAAGTTTGATATTGGGGGGGAAGTAAAAGTCATAATTTAAAGCCATGAAGCCATAGAGGTCTAAATTTTTTTTGTCAGAGTTGCTTTTAGCCGCTTTAAAAAAGGAGGTTCTGAATTTATGTGTATATTTCTTTCAAGCCATCATTTAAATAAAATAAATGGGCATTCGAAAATTCGGACCCGACATAAAACGACTAAGGATGAAATAAGTTCGGAACAAAAAATATCAATGTCCTCTGCCCACAGTTTTGCCTGCGGCTCAACCGGTTACCGTGAGATCGTTGATCTCTTCAATATTATGGTTATGTCTTTTATTATTTGCATAATAACGTCCTCTGTTAATTTGCACGTGACACTTATTGACACCATAATGAGTCGAGCGTTAGTTAGGCACTTATAATGTTGCCAAATGTGAACAGTTAATTTTGAATTTAATATCTGCCTATATCACATGGAATGGGTACAATTTAAAAATTCCGATTAATTTTTGAAGTCTAATATATTACGTAACCATTCTTTTCTTCAATTTAACTTGGAACAGAAAGTTATTAATTTATTCAAAGTAGGTACCTTGTAGCTAGGGTATTAGGTATATCTACTCCGTGATGCTCCGAGGTACTAACATACGTACATTTAAATATTACGACAGATAACTGTATTAATAATTCAAATTATATGAACAAGTATATTATCTAACATTGCACTAAAATTTAAAAGTGAAATCGCACAATAGATTTCGCTGTTGAATACCTATAGGTACTTACAGGTATAAATCAGACAGACGGCTTACAAACTTTCACTGACCTTAAGATACGAATAATGAAGTCGTCATGCGGTTGTTATTGAACTTTGATTGGCCGCAAATATTTAATAAGTAGTTTCGGTTAGTCGATCGATATGAAATAGTTTGAATGAGTGCCTAGGTAATTTAAAACTTGTGATATAAAAGACAGCTAATGGTAATAAACAAAATAGGTAGGTACACACAGTCACAGTTTAATCATATCGACAAAATATATATAGACATTTATTCAAACTTTGATGGAGTAGGTACACGAGTTAACGGGAATTACCGTACAATAATCCTAATAATATTATGAACGCGATAGTTAGCAAGTATGAATGGATGGATGTTTGTTACTCTTTCACGTAAAACTATTGAATGGTTTTTATTGAAACTTTACAATAATATAGTTTATATATCAGAATACATAGGTTACAATTTGTAAAGATATAGTGTGTATTGCTCGAAATACTAATCCTACGCAGACGAAGTCGTGCGCACCGGCTAGTAATGTATAATCACCAGTGGATGAAGTCAGTGGGTGGACGGGTTATGCACCAAAATTTCGGTCTTAAATATTTTCATTATTTATTTTCAAAATCTTACATATTAACTAACATTTTCAGATGGTGCGAGACGCGAAGATCGTAGACAAGCCCGTTTACCCGTACAGAGGTCTCCTTCTAGATACTGCTAGAAACTTCTTCACTATGGAATCCCTTCGGGCCACTATTGGTGAGACTATTGTGTTCTGTAACATTTGCTTACTTATGCTTAGATGCTTTGCAATAGGTACTTATTTAGCATACATGTGTTGCGCCCGTTTAGATTGGAATATTATCTACTATCTAATATCAATCTAATATGTATTGACAATTCAAAGTTTATTTTACACAACCTTTTATTTTACCTAGTCGTACCTAAACTGTCATATTTTTGATATACTGCTGTTCTTCACGAGAAGCTCTTGCCATACCTAGAAAATATCAGTTAAATTAGACTAGTTGCGCCACGCGGTTTCACCCGTGATAGGAATAGTAACGTAATGCTTGATAGCCTATAGTCTTCCTCATAAATGTAGCTATCATATACAAAAAGAATTTTTCAAATCGGTCCAGTACTTCCTGTATTAGCGCGTTTAACAAACAAACTCTTCAGCTTTATATTATCAGTATAGATACCTATTTTAGTTGAGATTATTAAAAAACTCTACAATTATTTCTTAGCTGTGATTAAATGTGAAACGATTTGGTTTCAGACGCCATGGGTCTGGTGAAGCTGAACACTTTCCACTGGCATATCACTGATAGCCACAGTTTCCCGTTCGAGTCCCAGAGGAGGCCGAACCTTACAAAATACGGCGCTTATACTCCTAGCAAGGTAACTAAGAAAATATTGACTGTAGTTAAAGATAATTATGTAGGTACCTCTATATTTCTACTCGTATTATTCAAGAATTCTTATGTTTTACAATTAATTATAACTTAAAATATAATTCAGGGGAATATTGATTTCGATAGAAACTGTAATATCATGGAAGTATTTTGAAAATGAATGTTGATTCTTATTAGACAAATATAAAGAGATATTTAAAAATTTCGTCTCATTGTCCCAATATTTAGGTTTAAAAGTTCACATTTAGTTCAGTTTATGGACATGCAAAGATGTCACAGAGATATTAAAAAAGTTCGCCTTACTTCATCTACTATTTTAGGTATAAAATTTTATGTTCAGTTTAGTTTAAGCAACGTTCAATAACAAAAAGTTACTCTTATAAAATCACGACGAAATTATTTTTTTCAGGTGTACAGCAAGCAGATGATCCAAGATCTAGTTCACTACGGGCGAGTGCGAGGAGTGAGGGTGCTTCCAGAGTTCGACGCCCCCGCGCACGTGGGGGAGGGCTGGCAGGACACTGACCTCACTGTGTGCTTTAAGGTAGGTATTATTTCCAAGTACTTTAATTGGGTCCAATTAAGAACCCTGAGGTACTCCCATATACAATGGGTATTCAGAAGTTGAGCGTTGATGGGAAAGGTAATATCAAGAGGTAATACCTAAGTTAGAAGTTAGTAAAATATTTATTTTATAATGCCTAATTATCGAGATTCTTTACTTATCAAGAGCTTCTCAAAGAAACAATTGAAAGCTTTCGATAAGATACAAAAAACCCGAAATAGTTCCTTGTTAATTCCTGAACATAATTTTCCAGGCCGAACCCTGGGCACACTACTGCGTGGAGCCACCGTGTGGCCAACTGAACCCGACCAGGGAGGAACTTTATCAATACTTGGAGGATATCTACACTGACATGGCAGGTAAAGACTCCAGCAAAAACTATCTCTTAGTAAATAATACGCTCTATTTAAATTGATATCACCTTTTGCCGATATATGGAGACGATATGATTGTGTTACGTATTACGTAATGCTTGGGAATTAGAAATACGCTTAAGCTTTTTAAGTATGAAACTACAATAAAACTTAACGAAAACTATTGGATTGTGATTAATTCTAAAATAATCAGTAAATTAGTAACTAAAATAATTAAATAAACTTCTAATCTTTTTTATGGTTTCCAGAGGCGTTCCAGAACCCCGACATGTTCCACATGGGAGGGGATGAGGTGAGCGAGAGGTGCTGGAACTCCTCGGAGGAGATCCGGCAGTTCATGATCCAGAACCGCTGGGACCTTGAGAAGACCAGTTTCCTCAAGCTCTGGAACTACTTCCAGATCAAGGCGCAGGATAAGGCTTACAAGGTATCGTCTTAGTATAGAAATACAAATATTTGATTTGTACAAACATACAAAACATACAAAATTTATGTCCCACTACTGGGCATTGGTCTCCCCTACAACTCTCGCTTGGAGCATATTCCACCACGTTGCTCTAATACGGATTGAAGTTAATGACCAGTAGAAAACCTTGTCGAATGTTGTCAAACTGCCCAAAGGGACTGCGAACAGCAACTTATATTTGAAGTTCATGTCATACCTCTGTCCAGAATTCAATAGTTTCGCTGTAGAAATAAGTTAGACTTCATGATGTTTCTAACATTTATGGCACCTACCATCAACTTCTCATAAATTTGACGATATAAGAAGTCATTGAGACTAAAGTGATAAGGATTATTATATTCCACAGGCTTTCGGCAAGAGACTGCCTCTTGTTCTGTGGACCAGCACTCTCACAGACTACAGTCACGTCGAAAACTTCTTGAACAAGGACGAATATATTATTCAGGTAAGTGAAGGTAGATTGAGCTTTATACCTACTCTGTGCCAGCAGATTTCCCTGATTCTCTAATATCAATGTAATATCTCATGCAGTGTACACTTAAATAGATAAATTACCTACATAATACATAAAATGGACTGAATTCTGGCTCTAGGATTCGGAGATACACCACGGAACAACCAAATGGATAGCAATGAAACAAGTGTGGTTACAGAATATTGTTTCTAATAGTTGTTCCTTTGCAGAGCCATTGCATTACTCATGTCAGGACCTCAGCAGGCCTTGAATGGCATAATGTTATGAAATGATCGGTCCTGGATGATCAAGTTAAGGGATTAGTGGAACTTGGTCACGGATGATTATTAAAGAAATGTTCCCATAATAATATGTTTTCCAGGTTTGGACTACGGGTGTAGACCCTCAAATCAGAGGACTGTTAGAGAAAGGCTACCGTCTCATCATGTCTAATTATGATGCGCTCTATTTTGACTGTGGCTTCGGAGCCTGGGTTGGGAGTGGTGAGTGACCATATAGCGTTGTACTAGCTGACGCCCGCGATTTTGTCCGCGTGCACTTCAGTATCGAGTGTACATATTATATAGATAGAAATAAAAAAGTTGTTGCAAAACTTATAATATTGTAATTTCTTTGTAGATAAGAAATTTAAATTTTTATATCGTTATTTTTCATAAACTTAAATTTCAAGTTGTGTTTTTTTTTTTATCTTTAAGCGAATCTTTTTCTAGCTTATCTTATAAGCTTAGATTGTACGTTGAACAAAAACGTTGGGACTCTCTTAAAAATATTAACGATTCCTTTATGATCAGGTAACAACTGGTGTTCGCCATACATCGGTTGGCAAAAGGTGTACGAAAACAGCCCGGCCGCTATGGCCCTGCAGTATAAGGACCAGATACTTGGTAAGCTAAAATTTAACTAAAATTCAATTTCAACATTTATGTAGGGTGTAGTTTTTATTTTATTTTTACGAATATTCAGAAATTGTTTTTTTTATCCGTTGTGATGGTATTGTAGCATTTTTTGTCGATTTATTCAATACCAGCTGTGCCCTGCGGTTTCACCCGTGTTAAAATTTTTTTCCCAATATTTCCCTTCATTGCTCTGCTCTTATTGATTGTAGCGTGATGAAAAGTATACTACAACCAGCTCAGGAGTATGAAAAATAATTGTACCAAGTTTCGTTAAAATCCGTAGAGTACTTTTTGTTTCTATAACGTTTATACAGACAGACAGACAGACAAAAATTTTACTGATTGCTTTTTGGCATCAATATCGATCCCTAATCACCCCCTGATAGTTACTTTGGAAATATATTTCATGTACAGAATTGACCTCTCTACAGATTATACTTAGTTCTCTTAGACTTAATGCATCTAAGCACGACTTCAGAATCCTTAGATAGAGTTTCCGTTTCATTGGAGGTTTAACATACACACATACTGTAACCACTCAACATCAGGAAGTCTGAATGCTCGTTTTAGCACAACCAATCAAATTGTTTTAAGTTTAACAGAAAGTTTTTCGGCCAGCAGGTCTCTATCCAGATCGGCAAGAGCCGTTCGGGATGATCCTCTCAACGACCCCAGGTTCGAGGCTCTGGACGAAATGGCGGTATACCTGTATGACTATCTAAGCGGCAGCAACGGTTTAGATTACGATTTGTACGTTTAAAGACCACGCAATATAAATAGGTTTTAAGTATTCATAGCTAAAAGCAACGGGCTACTCGTAACGTTTCGGCGCTTTATTATGTTGTTCAATCTACCATTTATTTGCGTAATCACTTTTTGATACAGACAGATGCGCGCGTTAATTTCACGTCGATTAGTAAAACATTTAAAATATATTTTACTTTAAAAAATCCTTAAGCCTTACTTTAAAAAAGCCTTTAAAACATATTTTACTTTGATAAACATGTTTTTAATTTTATCTGTACCGTGGCGTCGGAATAATTTCTTCGGAAGAAAAAATCTTTTCCTGTACAATTTGATTTGAGATAGATTGAACAAATAAGCAGTAAGGGGACGATTTGTAAAGAATGGTTGGTAAAGAATGGCGAACTTTAATCATGATGTTTTTGCAAGAGATTTTTGCTAAACAACATCATGTTTACGTCTTCTCGTAATTGCTATTACATTGATTAATTTCTATCAGAGAAAATGAGACCGTTTACTGAAACTACTTTTGATTTGAGGCAATGTTGCCATATAAAATCTTCTCTGCTTAAAGTTATAACTGCCCTGACTGTTATACGGTACTTATATTGTTTGAAAAAGTCCTCATGTATGTTGGGTGGTCTTCGAAAGTTGTCCCATACAAAAGTTAGCTGGAAAATGAAGAAAAAATACTCATTAAAGGTGCTTAAAATAAGTTAGTTTGTAGGTTATATTGTGAAACCTCTGGTGAATTTATCGAAGGTAGGTAAAATAGAATAAGTATCTACACATATCTACATATTTACTTATACCTAGGTGACATAAGTATTTCCTGTAGGTATTTGAAGTTCAGCCATTGTCAATAATTCATTTTTATTTATCACGGGAAGTTTATTAATTACTAGCTATGCCCCGCGGTTTCACCCGCCGTTAAAAATTTTTCACTAACATTTCCCTTCACTGCTCTGCTCCTATTGATTGTAGCGTGGTGAAAAGTATACTATACCTAACCAGCTCAGGAGTATGAAAAATAATTGTACCAAGTTTCGTTAAAATCCGTAGAGTACTTTTTGTTTCTATAACTGTTACATGGACAGAGAGACAAACAGACAGACATAAATTTTACTGATTGCATTTTTGGCATCAATATCTCTAATCACCCCGCGATAGTTATTTTGAAATATATTTCATGTACAGAATTTCTCTACAGATTTATTATAAGTATAGATTAAGCTACCGCGTCTGGTATAGACTGTCGAGTTAATCGACATTGGACTTATTCGCAAAACAACATTTTAATTATAATTAACAACTCATTTCAATATAATACGTGACAAGTATACAAGGTGACACACAATACATATTATTATGTACATTTCACTGCAGTGAACAGTGACAATAATATCCAAATTATGCACTATAAATATAGGTAGGTACCTACATTTCATTTATGCCGCGCAGTTTCACCTTGCTCATGAGTGTAGCTATCAAACACAAAAGGATTTTTCAAATCCGCCTTGTAGTTCCAGAGATTAGCGCGTTTAAACAATCAAACGAAAATCTTATTAAAAAATAAATATCTGATAAATAAGACTGCAATATCCAAGATCACATATCATATATTACCTATTATAAAAAGCCTATACTTATAATTTTACTCTACTGTTTTGTTTAAAGAAGTGGAAAATAAGCAAGAGGTAATGTTAACTATATTACCTACACAATATAGGTACAATATTTTAACTATATTGCTCTTTGCAAAGATAAATAACATAGCATTGACACGCTACGTGCTATTGCAATAAATAAGCGTTGTAACCAATGTGCAATTCGCAATTTGCAACGGCGTTGCACACTTGCGAATTAGATGCAGTTATAAAGTTATGCCCAGACGCAGTAAGCTAGATTTAAGTATAATTTTCTGCCATTTTATTGCATTTTCTCGATCATTTTCACGTCTCGGTTAATTTTTTAATGAGACAGCGGGAGTTTTTAATCATAATTGCATTTAAAGACTACCTACTTATGTCATTTTATCTCGTTTAGAAACTTATCGAACATAATAAGTTATTGTACTGTATGACTAAAGTTTTGGGATACGGTTAGTTCAAAACGTGTATTTGTAGGTATAGTATAGAGTTGGTATTCGATAGGGAAGCAAAATTTGGTAGGTACCTATAGAAAAGCTGTGGGATACTTGCTGCTTTAATTATGTAGATAAATTTAAACCTATTATTGGTTCTCTCTTTGGGAGATTGGTATGTTATCACATTACAAACATGTTCATTCATTCTGATGTATAGATAATGGGGCGTCCCATATTAAAAAAATAAGCCCTTTTTAAGCATTGGCGTAGCGTGGGTACACACCACCACACCCTAAAAAGTGCCTCAACGCTACGCCACTGCTCAAAAGGGACTGGTTAAAAGGGCTGGTAAGTGCAATAGGTGAACATAATCAAACGCAGCAAGCAATCAGTTCTTGTCCATAAAGCTACAGAATCAGCTTTCTCGACAACAACTACTTAATACTCATAATATCCTAGTACTTCCCTATAGAAAATAGGTTTAAGAGCTACGTGCATTTATTAGTTTTAAGTAAATCGTGCTTAAGATTTGAGATGTGCCTTGTGATTAATATTTTAAGGCAATTAATATAAAATGTGAAGAAAAATTGGTG
>DWQK01000840.1:0-18179 GCA_018231225.1 Noctuana stator
TTAACGTGCCCTCCGAAGCACGGAAGCGCGCATGAAATTTGCCACTAGCGGTGACTCATCCGAGTACCGGCCGCGCCCGTGTTGCTTAACAATGTGATCGCTTGCGATCTGCACTACCAGCGGGGCTATGCGCGCTTCGTATTTACTTGCTCAAAAGACGAACCTTCTTTAATTCTTCGTTAGTACGTAACATACCATTAGTTTAATTTTTTATACTACTGTAACCTATATGTAATTGTAACACATTAAGGTGAACACAAGGAAATACAATTGTTTTAATTGTAAGAGTAACATTGTGAGTAATGGATAGTAACTTAAGTCACATACCAGTTAAATAAAGCAAAGTGAACTCTGATCATAAAATTTGCCAATGTTCAGGGCATGATAATCATCATGTATATAGTAATAAAGTGTCATAAATTAAAAGTATTTTTTTTTAGGTGGAGATCTCTTCAGCTACACTCTTAAGCAGCCTATTGGTGTTTGTGGACAGATTCTGCCATGGAATGGACCCATAGCAATGTTTACATGGAAAATTGCAACTGCGTTAGCTGCAGGTAAAGTCAATAATTTAAAATTATCGTAAATACTAACATACTTATTTTCGGGATTTTCATTAAAATTACTTACTAATACATCCTTAGTCATTAAGTTGAAGCACTTGAGCCTCCTATTGTAGACTGTTTGAGATGCTCCTTCCGGTCATTACGGCCTGTTAAATATGAAGTTGGTTCTGGTAAAATTAATAAAAGCATAGCATGAAAGTTTTTCACAGTTGAACTAACAATTTTCTGGTTTTGATAAAAGAAAAGTCAATTTTAATGCTTTCCCAGGTTGCACGGTTGTGGTGAAGCCGGCAGAGCAGACACCGCTGACTGCTTTGTATTTGGCGTCATTAGTGGCGGAAGCAGGTTTTCCACCTGGTGTCGTCAATGTGGTGCCTGGCTTTGGCCCCGGAGCAGGTACTTCGCTCACTCACCACCCCGACGTCAGTAAAATATCATTCACTGGCTCGGCTGAGGTAAGTCAAGTTGAGGTTACAATATCGAAAGGAAAAAATATATACCAAGTTGAAAATTTTGATACGAGATTTGGCCTTTGAATACAATTTGAAATTGGTCATCAGGTCGGCAAGCTCATTCAACAAGCGGCTGGAGCAACCAATCTAAAACGGGTCACCCTGGAGTTGGGTGGGAAAAGCCCTCTAATTATAATGGATGATGCGGACCGTAAGAACAATTTTCATATCACAATTTGAATAATATGTATTCAAAATTAAATATTTAGATTAGAAACAGGCTGTTTCCAGGTCCAAACTACGAAAATTATATTTGTGTACTATATATTACCAGTATTGCCAACTGTAAATATTCAATATTAATTCTTAAATTCAATCTGCTTATATCAGTAAAATTAATTGCCTGACAATAACGACCGAAATTCGTATTGAGGAGTTCTTAATACGAATTAAGAACTCCTCAATTCCAGACAGGCACTGATTTCGATACACGTACGATGACTGGATTTTGACTGGCTAAACCATATCATGGGCTTAGGTCTGTCATTATTGCTTGTAGCCCTTTCTTCATGACCCACTCATGGGCACGGGTCTGTCTCTACAACCAATGGAGGTCTGGAACATTCTCAACCACGCTGCTCCAATGCGGATTTGTAGAGTCATTATATCATAATTGTAACAATTAAGTTGACTTCTTTCAGTGGACAAAGCGGTCCCAGTCGCAGCGCAAGGAGTTTTTGGTCATCAAGGTCAGATGTGCGTAGCTGCATCTCGTTTGTATGTTCATTCTAAGATATACGATGAATTCGTCAAACGAGCTGTAGAATACGCTAAAAATATTAAAATTGGAGAGCCGTCTGACCCCACCACACAACATGGACCGCAGGTAACCTGATACTCACATAATACGTCATCATTATCGACCCCTCTTGGACACGAGTCTCCTCTCAAATATCAGAAGGATTTTGATTGATAATAATTTTGTGAACGACAGTCAGACCTCATAACCTACATCACCAATATGATGGCAGATCTTTTGATTAACTTCATCAAACGTATTGTTTTCAGATTGACAACGAAATGATGACAAAAGTTTTGAATTATATAGAAAAGGGTAAAAAGGAAGGAGCGAAACTGTTGGTTGGAGGGAAGCGAGTGGGAACAAAGGGCTCTTATGTAGAACCCACCGTGTTTACAGATGTCACAGACGACATGACCATCGCTAAGGAGGAGGTAATTAAAATTTCCCCTCAAACAGAATGAATAAGCTTTGATTACCTTCTCTGCAATCAAGTTTGTTTTTTTTAGTTTCAAATTAATTCAAATAAATTAGGCAATATTTTTTATTTATTTATTAAAAGCCTGCGCTCTGTAGGCGTATCAGATTAGGCGTCATAGTCTCTTTTATTTCTTATAATTTGCCAGCGAAATAGTCAAAAGTAATGAAAAAAAACAAAAAATAATAGGTATCATTATAATTCTGTAACTTTCAGATCTTTGGCCCCGTGCAAAGCATTATGAAATTCGATACCTTGGAAGAAGTAATTGATCGCGCCAATAACACGAACTTTGGACTTGCGGCTGGCATATTCACCAATAACATCGAAACTGCGCTACAGTTCAGTAAACACGTTGAAGCGGGGACTGTATGGTAAGTCTTCGTAATTTTACCAGTCACAAGTCAACGTTAGTTAGATGAGCAAAGTGCTGTCACGTCCTGGTTCCGCGATCATAATGGCTACAACAAGTGCGTAGCCTCGCTGGTAGTGTAGATCGCTGTCAGGTTGCTTAACAGTGTGATACTGTTAAGCAACTGTACTTGGGCGTCTCCAACCTGGTTGGAGGCTCTTTGGGCGATTTTACAACATCCAACATGGGTTGGCTACTAACCCGTATCTCCACCAATCCGCATTGGAGCAACGTGGTGGAGTATGCTCCAGGCTTTCCCCGGTTGTGGGGAGAGACCTGTGCCCGTAACAATATTATTATTAAATAGCGTAAGTGAGCACTAAGTAAATAATTTTTGATATTCCACCCCCAAGTTTTGATTTTGATTAACTTTACCACCAAGTTAATAGGGAATTAAAGTTTGGTTGGAAATTCGCCGTTTAATGTTATTTATTCTATGATTTACAATATTAATATTATCTTTGTATTTTTATTTTCTAGGATAAACACTTATTTGATGTTATGCCCACAAGCTCCATTCGGTGGCTTCAAAGAATCAGGAATTGGCAGAGAAAAGTAAGTTTATATAGAAAAGTAACTTTTAAGAAGATTTGACTTAGGTAATTGATATTTCGAGATCGGGTTGACTGAATTTCGATGACTTTTTTGTATGGTGATAATATAATATTTAAAATATCTTTTTTGGTTCTGATTTTTGTACATTTATTAAAGTAAGTGCCCAGCAGTGGGACATAAAAAGGGTTGAAGCCATTAAAGTAAAATCATTTTATCATAATAAAAAACAGAATATATTATTAATTATTATTGAAATACTAAGCCAATGTGTAAGTATATTTATTTGTATAAGTGGCATTATAAATTGACGCCGGATATCTTGTTTCAGTGGCATGGCCAGCGTAGAAGCATACCTGGAAGTGAAGACCGTTACCATAAGTTTACCAAAGAAGCTGTAGAAAGTTTAACGGAACGAAGACTATTTTATTAGTTTATGTTTATTTCAGTATATAAATAAAATAATATTGTAGTAGTAAGCATAAATAGTAGAAATATAAATTTTTGTAACAGTTAACTACTTTTATTTATTTAGAAGAAATGAGGGATCCCTTACCTTTGCAGGTAGCCACTAATTGAACAAGCTTATTAAACAACTATGATTAGATCCATGGAAATTAATGTACAAGTATTTAATTAGTATCTATTGTACAATATAATACAGACGGTGACAAAAATATAGTTCATTATTTACCGATTTCGGAATGTAAAAATAAAAGTTTCCGACCAATTCGATAGTTTTATCTTTCTTAATGTAAGTTGCATCGAAATCCAAGTTCGTATTACAAGGATTGTTAAATTTGCAGAACATAATCCTCTTTAATCGATCTTAATTTGCAAGTTTCAATCTCAATGATCTTTGTCTTTAAGTTAAATCTTGAAGGGCCAACCTTTTCTCGTAAATTAAACAAGGGCATTGAACGAGCGCAAAACAATGAAAATCAATCATCATTTACTTTGACACAGAAAGACAAAACTTAAGGCAGCGCCGATCGTCTATTTTATTCATTTCAAGGGCTTAACGATTGTAACAATGCCTTTTGTGACTAGTTGATAGCAGAAATGAAGAGTAGATTAATAGGTTTGTTTGTAATCAGCTCAAATGGAAATAAAAAAAACCGTTCTCCCTTAGTAAAAGGAAAATAATAACAGAAAATATGGGCAGTTCAGACTTTTTAGTAGAAGAATTGTGTCTGTAGATAACAGCCGGGGCCGAAGGCTTCACGTGCCCTCCGAACATACGTAGATACTATTAGTATTAGTACCTATATAAAATTATGAGTGTCACGATGATCACTGATTGATAATGATCAGTAATTAATATTAGATACGCAAATCTTTACAATATGATTGATGATTTATTAAGAAGTCAATGCAGCAATGTCATCATGAATCAATTCAATAAATAAAATGTACTATTATCGCAATGACAACTTACTTAACACTTTAAATGTTTATTTTAAAAGCAACAGTTGTCATATTATCATTACCTAAATTAAGTTGTCATGAGAATTTCTCATAATGTTAATATCTATTTAAACATTATTATTATGTTTACTTTGATTTGCTATTAGAGAGGGCTGTTTTAGTTTTTCAAACTATATTTTTTTTACCGCGACACCTAAAAATTTTCTTGTCTAACAAATTATTTTATAGTCTTACGGTACTATTTGTTTTAATTGCAATATATAGAACTCATCAAGTCAAATCATACGAACCCAAACTCGACAGGTTTACTAGTACCCACAGAGGAGTTTGGCCTTTTGGACCTTCCTTAATAGATATTTTATGTAGGTACAATCACTTTCGATATATCAAATTATTGTATTGTCATCGCGTGTTAAAGAAAAGTTTATTTTTACAGAACCGTGATAATATTAATCTTATCATGGTCAAGGCTAAGATAAGTATTTTGTAACGACGATAACGAAGTACTTAAATACGTTTTATAGGTATTATGCTGAATTCAAAACTCGATAGTTCCATAGTTCATTTGTTCTTTGGAGTGTCGCGTCGCGTTCGCCTTTATAATGTTGACGCCTGAAATTAAATATACTAAGGTAGGTACTTAGACAATATACTTATAATAATACCCAATGTTATGTAATTTTCGGGAATGCTTGACTAGTTTCATACCAATACGAGGTCCTTCTTTATGAGCTCCCAACGGTCATGAAGTTACAACGAAGATTTGATGCTTGATACTGCACTACTAAACTTTATAGTCGCCGGTTGTTGCGAAGTAGTTTTAACCTAGTTTAGTAGCAATGGACTTCCGCAACGTAACGCCTGACACAATTATGTTTTATCATTCGGTAAAATGCATATTAGGTAGTTATAATTTTCTATACGCAGCTTACGTTTTTTTTGTACTACGCGTGTATCTAGTTGTTTGTATTTGATGTGATCTCCAATTCTTTACAGATCTTCATAGACAACAAATGGGTGGACGCTAAAAGCGGAAAGACATTTGACACTTACTACCCTCACAATGGACAAGTCATTGCTAAAGTAGCTGAAGGGGATGAGGTTCGTTAACCTTCTTTATTTTTTCGGTTTTAACTAGGACTAGGACTATCTGCTTTCTGTTTGTCTGTCTGTTCTTTTATCCGAATCCATGGGACAATACAAATAAACTGTTGACATAAGTTACACTTTAAGAAAAAATCACTACATAATTTATATCAATTTTTTTTATTAATAATTAATTTAAGTGATCTACCGACGAAATAGAATATACTTACGATTCTACTAAAAATCCAAGTCAACATGATGCAGTCAGAAAATCATCGACGATAAAACGATAATATAGATAATTTAATTTGTAAAATGTTGATTAACCTATAATAATGCTGTAGACAAATAGTGCCAATTTAAATTTGGTCCTATCCTATACCTATTCTATTTATGTGCCTATCTGTCCTATAGCTATTTAATGATTTTATGTATGATGTAAGGATGTGGGTATCATGTAAATATTATTATTTTTATTCTTTCCGTGTTATAAAAATATGTACAGGCATTTTTATTCAAACCACTCTGACTGTTTGTAATACCATCATTCACCGTAATAAAAATCATATTTCAACAACAATAAGTACCTACTGTTAAAATCGTAAATCAAGTTTCTTTGCTAAACTTTAATATCTTCTGAGATTGGAAATAATATTTTAACATTCTTAACCATATTTAATATTCAAAATCTTTAGTACCTAACTTAAAAGTGTAAATTTACTTTAGTAGAACATATTTTTAATTTTCAGGCCGATATAAACTTAGCAGTGATCGCGGCAAAACGCGCGTTTCACCGGAACTCAGAATGGCGCTTGTTGGACGCATCTGCGCGTGGAACTCTTCTTAACAAGTTTGCGGACTTGATGCTGCGTGATGCAGAATACCTCGCCCAATTAGAGACTTACAACAATGGTGCAGTGATCAACATGAGTCGCATGATTATTAATTCGGCTGTTGATGCGACCCGTTACTTAGCCAGCTTAGCGGATAAAATACAAGGAGACACCGTTCCCATAGGTAGGTGAATCCTAAAAGAAAATAGTGCGTTTGAAAGCAATTAAATAACTACACACGTAACTTTGATATACTTATCGTCGTATTATATTAAAATTGTTTTGATCGTTTCAAAAAAGAAAATGTTACTAATAAATATGTTGTCAAATTAATTATTAAAATAAGAAGGTAAGTTTTATACAGCAGTGGGTAAATTTAACATAGGTATCATTCTATACTTGATAGGTACGTAAGTACGTAATGTACAAAACAGACTAACAATAAAATATATCAGAAAGTATGAAGATACTATTTGACTTGTCATGTAGATAAGTGGGTGTCCACGATAACTTTACATGCACCTGTATACTTTAACATAATGATGCGATGTATGTGTAAAGAAACATAATATTATGTTTAACAGGAGGCGATTTGTTTTCCTATACATTAAAGCAACCAGTTGGAGTCTGTGGACTTATCTTGCCGTGGAACGTGCCTATTCTGATGTTCATTAACAAAGTCGTTTCAGCTCTAGCCGCAGGTAAATTTAATTAGTTTTTTTGTTAAGAATACATTTTAAAGTAAATTTTAGTGTGTAGGTTGTGGGTACTTTTGCTAAACTAAAATCTAAGTTTGATAAACACTTTTGAATTCCAAAAAATAATTTCATTAGTGATCAAAGTGTTTTATTTAAAAATAATTAAAATATAATATATACCTACCTAAAATTATGAATAAACAAAGTTTTAATCAACATCACAGGACTGTTTTCAATTCGTTTAAATTGAAATAGGTATTCCATTTAGGTACTACAAGATTACCTATTACAAAATAAATTACGTATAAAGTCAGGTTAGGTTCTAACTAATTTGTATATTTAATCAGAATTTATTTTGTCTATCAAAATACCTATTACAATTTAGTTTTGTTGATAACACAGACATTGTACTTAATAAGATTGAATAAACAGGAAGGGTCTATTTCGACTCCCCTGCGAAAGGCATTAATTCCTTCTCTCTCTCTCTCTCACTCATTTTATTACAGTATAATAATCTTATCTTTTATTCGGTCCTTTATTAAAAAAGTAGGTCAAACATTGAACAAAATAATATTTCCTTTTTTTGCCAGGTTGCACTGTAATCGTAAAACCAGCAGAGCAAACACCTTTGACAGCGTTGGCACTAGCTGCTTTGCTAGTAGAAGCTGGTGTACCTTCCGGTGTGGTCAATGTAGTGCCCGGCTTTGGTCCCGGAGCAGGTTCATCCCTGACGCATCATCCCGATGTAGCCAAGATCTCGTTTACTGGGTCCCTTGAGGTAAGGAAATGTAGCTGGATAGCAACACTGCTGTACGATTTATAGTAAGGGAGTCCTGTTCATCATTAATTTTATACGAAATCAACAACTGCTCAACAAAACAATGCGTTATGATGACGAAGAGATGAAAAGATGAAATACTATGTCACCGTCACATTGCAACATTTTTATTTTAAGTAGGTATTATCCACTATATTATACTGAGAGTATGAAACTAATTTTACTCTACAAGAATTCCCTCGACACACTTTGTCAAATGTAATTAGGCTGAAAGTTACAAAATTTTGAGATGAAATGATTTCAGAGTTCGCTGAGAATAATATTATGAATCGCACACTTTGATTAACTTACATCCATAAACTGCAGGTGGGGAAGCTAATTCAACAAGCTGCCGGAAAGAACAACCTGAAACGTGTCACCCTCGAGCTCGGCGGAAAGAGCCCTCTTGTTATCATGAACGATGCCAACTGTAAGTTAAGTAATAACAAATTGGATTTCACGCCCTACAAATTCTATAAAACTTTGTTTTGACTTTTGTTAAAGCCTTCTTTTATAAGTACAAGGATTGCGTTATATCGTCGTAATTTTGCTCCTGAAAGAGATGTGTAAACTACCCCGCGCTGGGACCCACACGTGCCCAGCAGTGAGATAATGATGATGATGACAAACTGACCAATTATTATCAGACTGACCGTCGGTATAGCAAAAATGTGATTTGCAATTAGACTTATTTTAATATTTTAATAATTGAGTTTCTTAGTAACTCTTTAATTAAGCACTTGTTCACTGGCTAGTTTATTACTCGTAGTTCCAGAAATAAACTTTCCGATCGACCCTAACCCATGGGCGAATTTATGTAAACTACTATGAATATCTTTCTCATCCATTTTCGACGCAATTTACCCAGGATTCTTGTCAACATTTCAGTGGACTTAGCAGCTCTGTACGCATCTATCGGCGTATTCACACATCAAGGCCAGATATGCGTAGCAGCATCAAGGCTTTATGTTCAATCGGGAATATACGATGAGTTTGTGAAGAAGGCAGTAGCGATTGCAAAGTCAAGAGTAGTTGGAGATCCCAATGATCCTAAATCGCAGCAAGGTCCACAAGTAAGTCTTTCTATACGGTTTCTATATATAAGTGATATTACAGAGTATAGTATAGATATTACGCCCACAGAAAACCTCAAGTTGGCTTCAAGATGTATATTAGGTCGTGTCGTGCCGTGTGTGGATGCATTGTTATTTGTAAAGGTTAAAGTAGTCCTCTCAAATAAAGTAGTTAGAAGTTTGAAGTGGCAGTGTTCCCTTCGAGGATGAAAAACTTCTACCAACAATTATTGCATAAAATCAAATGAATATAAAACGTGTGATCTGATTTTAAATGGCTTCTTCCACCCACTGGTATCCGACCTTTAATTAATCACAATTCATACCTGATTCGTATCTAGATACATTTCTTCTGGGTTCTAATTTAGTCGACTCGTATTTTATGTTTTTCTCCTCAAGTTTATTATTAGTCAAGCTATTTTAAAAAAAAGATTCTTTCTTAAGCCTTTTATGGTTTCTTTTGCGTCTTTTCCTGAGAAACTTACGATCGACTCCTTTCATGAGATTCTTTAAAAATAGCAGCAAAAAACTTTTTAATTACCCAACGGACTTTCGAGAAATACTGTTTCCTTTAAATATTTACATGCCTACGTACACTATTTTACAGCTTTCCATAATAATATAAAAATAAAATGTAACCAAATATTCATAGATATGTCTACGATGTTTTACTGTTTTTACATTGCTTAGTATTATTGTTAATATTAAGTTTTAGAACTGATGAATTTAAAATATCAACACTAAATATATTCCAGATTGACGAAGAAATGATGACCAAAGTTCTGGGGTACATCGAGAAGGGAAAGAAAGAGGGTGCGACGTTACTGACGGGCGGGAATAAGATCAACAGCGCTGGATATTACATTGAACCCACGGTCTTTGTTGATGTTAAGGATGACATGACAATTGCAAAAGAAGAGGTAAAATATCTTGAATATTCTTGTAAGCAAAAGTTAAAATTTTTAAAATAATTTGAAAAAATTTAATCGGATGAAAAATATTATTCTCAAACTTCCTTTCTCTTTTTTCCCATTACAGGATACTCATCCTTCTATTCAGAAAAATCCTACAACAATAGTTTAATTCATTTAGTTGAATGGTTCGTTACAATTTTTAAGTAATTTGGATCATATTTTTCACAATCTTTCCCTCCTATAATCCTATTCACCCTTTACATAAAGAACTTCTGTACGAAATTTCAATATTCGCCTTTAGGGTGTGTGTTGTCTGTTAATCAACCCTTTTATAAAGAAAACTGGTAAGTAAAATTAAAATCCTATCAGAAGTATGCAGACAACGATAAATATTCTACAGGAAATAATCACAGACACAGTCTCTAAAACACATTTGAAAACATCATTAAACTTTATAAGCTTTCAAACGCAAATTTCTAACCATAAATTCGTCCTGATGGACCAATTTTGCAAAGTGGGCTTACCTCGTTTAGCCTTAAATTGACCCGAGCTTAATGTCTTCCCTCAGATCTTCGGACCCGTGCAGAGTATCCTAAAGTTTGATACCCTGGATGAGGTTATCGATCGTGCCAATAACACCAACTATGGACTCTCGGCCGGAATATTCACGACAAACATTGAAACCGCTCTCCAATTTACCAAACATGCAGAGGCAGGCGTAGTTTGGTAAATATGCATGGATATATTTTTTAACTGTATGTTGTTGTATTGCAGTTTTTTTAATTGTAAGTATGTACGAGCGAGCATGAATGGAATTAAGTATATTCCACCACGCTACTCTAAAACAGACTGGTGGAGATGAGGATTTGGCCAACAGGTCAGCATAAGTCAAGTTGCTTAAAAGTTCGTAGTACTAAAAATAAACTAACCCAGGTCACAATTGCCTTGAAGTCTAAAGACTTTAAACATGTCCCTTCCATATTTTTTTCATTCCCAACTTGTGTTATGTAGTAAGCAAAATGAGTTTCTATATGTCCATTACTTTACGTTAATTTGATAAATTAGTGAAGTTAGCTTAAATTTCCTGTTTTAGGGTAAACACGTATCTCAGCGCATCTTACGTAACTCCATTTGGTGGTTTCAAAGAATCTGGACTCGGTCGGGAAAAGTAAGTAAAAATACTTGACTTAATGATTTCACAGCAGTATTCATCTATTATTGGCTAAATGGTTGAAATACCAACCATGAAGTGGCAGCGGAAATGTCTACCCAAGTTATTGTTGTTTTTCTTTGGGATAAAACTGAAAAATCCATCCAATTTATTTCAAACTATACATTCTTTTTAAGGGGCTCAGACAGGTCAATAGCGTAACAGTAAGCGAGGCTTTATGTGCAAAAAAATAATTTTGTTTTTTTCCTATTTCAGTGGATTTTCAGCTTTGGATGCCTATTTGGAAGTTAAAACTGTTACAATCGCCTTACCAAAAAAGTTGTAAATGCAGATCGTATCTGAAGTGGAAGTTTTTTTATTAAAAACTATGAGATATACAGTTTTTTTATTAAAACCTATCAATTAGCACAGCTGCAGCCACTACTTTTAAGGGATTCTAATTAAATTAACCTAGCATACAACCACGCCGATTTGCAAGCGATCACTTCGAAAGAATGGACCTTTTAAAGTAGTTTAATTACGGAATATTCGAAAATGAATATGTAGCCTTTTTCGAATTGTGTCTACGACGTGTCGAGTCGACTATTTAACATTGAAGGTTGTTTTTCAGTCAAAATAATTTGCAGCAAGATTCATAATTACCAATTCGACGCTAGAAAGTGTATATAATCGCTAAAAAATTATTTCTATCTCCTCAGAGCAGTGTTAGATTACCTAATTTCGATTTCCCGTCCCAATTTGATTAGGCTTAGAGCGCTTTTTCATTATTTAGGTGTTCACGCTATTAACATCTAAAACTCCATTAAGTAAAGAAAAATAGAAATTCTTATAAAATTGAAGAAAAGGCTTTTATTTCCAAGGTCAGTTTTGAATAAAAGATCTGTAAGAAGAGCTTCCGGCGGGCGCCTATAGCTTTGTGCAAAAACCCCTGGTAATTGGTTTCATAAAATTTATTCAGAAAAAGGTTAGAAAAAAAATTAAAATCTCATACCAACATTAATTATTTTAGTTATTTGTATCTTACCTTAACAATGACAGGGATAGTTTTTAAAGACGTATTTTGATGTTTCTGCTTTTAGAAAGTATTCAGAAAGTACCTACTTATCACTAAACATAAACAGAAAATCCAGGTAAAATGATAAATCCTTTCGTGAATAGTCTAAACGAATACTCTTTTAGCGCTTTTTTTCTAAGAACTTCTTATCAAAGTCTGCTGAAAGGTTAAATCAGCATGTAAATCGTTTCACAATTTATACGTGTGCGGCATAATTGAACTGTCACGTACGTGGATACGGATTATACCTATCCTCAAACTTCGACAGTTATATTAAAAATGAAAGAAGATCAGTTGGTAAGTTCTTCACTGGTATTTTTTACTAATATCATTCCTCAAGCTGGACGATACTTAACTAGTCCTGCAACTAATGCAACATTCCATTGATATAAGAATGCAATAATGACATTACGGCTGGCTTGTGAAAACTTGGTACAGTATATGGTATTATATTAGCAACTTCAGATATTTTTGATGGGCCATTACAATGCTATACGGTACGGAATAAACTTGCCGAGTTATCAAACAGCGACATAAAAGGCTGCGATACGCCTCTGAAAGTTTTTATTAAAGGCCTATCACGTTGCCAGCGAAGGCTTGGTATGTAGGTATGTGATTAGGTGCGCTGGTGAGCTTATGTAAGTATACAATATAAATATTGTAATGAAAAGGACTCGCGATTACTTGCTTGGGAAGGAAAAATACTTGTGTCATCAAATACATTAAGTACCTGTATTGTATTAGGTATTAGGTACTGCATTGTATGAA
This sequence comes from Noctuana stator, assembly GCA_018231225.1. Lineage (NCBI taxonomy): Eukaryota > Metazoa > Arthropoda > Insecta > Lepidoptera > Hesperiidae > Noctuana > Noctuana stator. Next base: position 13,102 of record DWQK01000840.1, read on the forward strand.
AATACATTACACCACGAAGTAGTTACAATTATGATTATGCTATGCTGTACTATTTGAAAGAACCCAATAACGTATAGGAAATCCAAGAATGGTAAGGGGAAGAGTAACATTATCTGTAGGTACTCGTAAGTACTAAATCTGAGGGAGCTTTTGTAAAGCTTTTTTTCTTTCTTTAATGTTTCCTTTTATTACGTTTCAAATTGAAAATACCACGGACCTATACAAATATAGATGTGGGCGTCGTCATCGTATACATTGAATATAAAAGTTTCCGCTAAAATCAAATAAATAATAAAATGTCTCTGAGGTACGATGAGGTACCAACGTTTTCTACAACTTAACAAAATTAATTAACGGTTCCGCATCTTAATAACTTCTTACAAAACGACACGCGCTTTATATAAACACAGAGATAGCTCCTTACTTTCAACAATGTTAATAACTTTTATGTTAGAACTCTGCACGTAAATATGGGTCTTAGGGCAGGGCTTTTAAATTTAGGAAGTACCTAAAAGTTTGAGATTTTAGGAAGTAAAAGTGTTTTATACAAATAAGTTTTATGAGTACTGAAAGTACTGAAAGCTTCGTTCAAAAGAGTAAAATACCCCTATCCATCTTTTCGCGCCTTAATGCTCTCATACTGATATGCTAATCCAGAAAAAGATCCTGAAATCAAATGAAATGAAATATTTTTTATTGGCAGGCTCAAAATTAGTACAAAAGTATTAGTTACCACTTGGCCCTACGATATCTGTGTTGTAGAGACTAAATCTTCCCGTTCCTATGTATCAAAAGCTACCCTGTATAAATACTAGCTGACTTGTAGTTCCAGAGATTAGCGCGTTCAAACTAACAAACAAACACTTCAGCTCTATATATTAGTATAGTTTACATCTAGTATATAAAAAGGTGTAAGTAGTACTGAGTTCCTTATTAATATCTATCAATTACAATGTTGTTAACTTAAATAAACTTCTCTAGTTACAAGCTATTTAACTATTAACGTGCATACTTAATTTACGACTTTGTAACATTAAGTACATGTACACATAAGTTTAAGTAAGAAATCACTGATGATTCGCTGATGCTGTAAGCTGATGCTGGCCGACATAACTTACTCCATAGACGGTAGTGGTAGACGGGCATGCGCTACTCAGTCCGCCAGTATTCGCTTCCATACCTGCTACTAACTCAGAACACGCCGCGCGGGTGTTTACATTGCTTGCGAGTACCCGACGATCTCCCCGATACATTTACTTAGCCAAAAGTTATTATTACACTCAAAAGTTGTTTAATACCCATAAAAAGTAAATTCGATGTTTTGTTTACTTATTATGATTCAGTAGGCGAGGTAATTGTGAACATTATACGTGTTGTTTTATTGAACAGTTTAAAAAACTTTTAATAATGACTTTGGTGACCGCCTGATTTTTTAGGAAAAGTGAATCAAAAATGTGTCAACATTAAAGATTGTGATGTGATGAGCTGTGTTTTTTTATGGGTAAGTTTTTACATTTTATGTTCCGTACATTTGAAATTAATTACGGCGACATGTACTACTTAATGATATTTTATTGTGAATTATAAAAAACTTATACAATTACTTTTAGAGCAAATTTCTGCATCATATATGATGTGTAGAAATTTGCTCAGTGAATCAGATGATATCCTTTTCATTTTTTTTAACCAAATTAGCCTCCGAAAATTTAATTCGTACCAAGTTATTCCAATTTGAGAACGCGCAATTAGTGTGCTAATTGATAGACCTAATCAATCGACATTCAACTTATGTTTTAAAGGCTAGCTTAAACTAGACAGTGTATTATTACTAACAACAGTTCTTAGATTAATTTTATTGAGGAGGTGATATCTATGATGATCGTTTGATATTATTTTATTTATTTATTTAATAATTTATGTATACATATATAACATTGTACATACTCGTAGGAACTGCTTATTTCAATCTGAAATTTTTAATTAATTTTACAGGGTTTTCTTATACATAATCTACTTATCCATGTTTGTCCTTGTTCAATCAAGCTGCAATCCATATATCCATTAGCCTTTGGACGTCCACCGTTGGACATACGCCTCCCTTAGGTTTCGGCACTCAGGACCAGACAGTCCTTTGCCTTCTGTGTAAATCAAGCTGTAATATAACTGTAGTTGAAAGGAAATTAATTAGTGATATGATTGCTTTAGAATGTTGGCTTCGTAATTTTACACACAGCGGAAGTAATTAAATATATCGTTAGTTTATCGCTTAGTCAACTGATTACTGATTGTATTTTTAAAAAAGAGTAATCAAAAAACACTAATAGCATATTGTGGATAACAGCCTTAATTTATAAAGCTGTCACGAAGCATGCCTGGCAAGTAATAGCACTTGCATCAACTAATGGCATGGAAATTAAATTAAAGTGGGTCTGGTAACTTTTTCCATGCAGATATTGTTGATTTAAGAATGGTAAGCTCTGCCAACTTAGAAAGCACCACTATTTTAACCTAGCGCGAAGGAGTTTATTTTGTTTTTCGACTGAAGGATTGCCGGGTGACACTTTCTATGATAAACGCCGTCCATTTAATTGAGTTAATTTTTTTTATCGTTCATGAACAGCAAAAAAGCATGCAGACCACCTGATGATACTCGTAAGTAGTCACTGCAACACACGGAAACCACGTCCAACCTTAAAAAGGAGAGATGTCCTATCTGAGATCATATATGGAGGGCTGCTACCCACAGAGATGGTCGCCTCAAATATAGTGTGACCGCCACCAACCCTCCCGAATCGAAACACAAGTATTCTCCGCAAGACGTGCTTGGCATTTGACAAGAGGCTGGCATTTGGAATTTCATGACATAGGATGACATTTTAAAAGTTTTCGTCACTCAAGCGAGGTGCGAGTGGTAAAAGCAAATGGAATTATATCAAGCTGTGAATGTGTGGCTGTAGATTGTACATACAATGAGCTTTGGATTTTTAAAGTAGCTTCACTTGTATTTTAGTAAAATTACGTCCAAGTTGTGGACATTGACATAGTGGTAAGGGATTGTACTACTACTACTACCACTATGTCAATGTCCACAATTTGGATCTCAATATTTTGACAGATTGTGAACTAGCCAAATGTAGATATAAACTTACAGTATACTTAGGTAGGTACCTAAATATTTACATATATATTCGTTAAATATTCAAAGGGTTCCGAGTGAGGATTCCCAATTCGATATACTGTCCAGCCGGATTACAAATCTTGCGGCGGAAGTTACGACCCGAGTTCATTTCAAGTTAGCAAAGATTTAGAAACTATGCTTCATCGGGGTTTTTTGACCGTAGGTATCCTAAACATTTTAATTCACGTCACACACACATAACGACGGCTGTAAGTTTGTGACATTTTTTTAACAATACACAATGTTGATTTAAACTATAAAAAATTTAAGTTTTAAATTAATCGATTTTATTTTTTCTTAAAATAATTATTATCTCTTCCTTTTCCTCAAAGTTATCCGCTAATTACCAAAGATTAAGGAAAATGACGAAAAGCGAGACATGTCACCAGACCCCTGTAAATAGGATCGTCCCGCTCAAATCGGTCCACCCTGGCAACACTCACTCCGTATTGCTAAGATATAAATATTGCTAAAACGTATAAAGTGACTAGATTTTTAATAGACCCCTAGGCTGTTACCATAGTTTTAAAAGGAAGAAATTAGTTAACGTAAGGTTAAGGGGGTTGCCTCACAGATAATCATTTTGATTATTATTATCATTGGTTGTTCCCATTTGTTCCATAGAACATGACGTTTGCCTGCCGGTTATACAATTCTGCGGAAGAAACGTGCAAAATAGTTACCTAGGCTTATTTCCCTGGGGTAGTCAAACGAAATTCCATTATCTCGAACTAACTGTATGATCTAGGATTGTTATCTTACATTCATAATTTATAAGCCAACAGGTATTTTGTTCGAGAAAAACTATCATTAGATACCACAACAAACAGAAAAATAATTAATTAATGAACGTGTAACATGTACGTTCATACAATCGTAACATGCGAGTTGCCTATTCTACCATTATACGTACAATAGTCTCGTGTAAATAAATAACTTTATGAGTTTTTTTCCAATATATGAGCAGCATGAACAAATTCACCAACCATTTCGTTGATATTGTAACAAAACTCTCGGGACAATTCCGTTGGTAACTTTGTCCGCGTGTTATCGAGCTATTTCAAAATTTTTGGAAAAATGATATCTCCATTAGTGCAATGCTTCACTGTCCACCGATGAATGAATGATAGGCGATCGTGTGGGCAGTTGCACACATCAATGCAATCACTCGAAGTTCTCTTTGACACGTGCCTGAAAACTAGACATTTCACGGGTCGCTGGCTATCATAAACGATGTCAGACGACGTTAGGCGACCACATGCGCATAAGCTCTCTTCACGATTCGTGGTTAAACGGTACCCAAATGGATGCTAGCTCGTGGCAATTTGGTCTGAGGCCCTTTGCTCGGTTTGACAATATCCGACACGGGTAGGCCACTATGCCATATCTCCACCATCCGCATTGAAGTAGCGTGGTGGAGTATGTTCCAGGATGGACCCGTGCCCAGGAATGAACCATAAAAAGTTTCTGGAAGGTATTGTAGGAGCTTTATTTCTTCTTCTCCTTCTTTATTAATTCTTGATTGATGAAAACCAACGTTACCTAAGTTGGTTTTCTGCCGCTGAGAGAAATTCCGAGCATACTCTGTATAAATTTCTTTTATATTCACTGTATAACACACAGTTCAGCGTAAACAAGCTGTTGTTGCTCAAGATATTTTGAAGACTTATTATCAGTTGTTATTGTCTTTCATTTTCACGAAAGTTACAAAGAAACAAGTCCTAAGTAACAGTTGTTGCAAATGATTTTGATTTAGTTTCATATTTACCTACTAAGGAATTTATGTTGAAGAAATATTTAGTATTAGGGTATGCAAATTTATATAAATAAATAATAAATAAAAACATTTTTATTCATCATAAGGTATTTGTATACACTCGATGAACGTCAAAAACACAGT
>DWQK01000841.1:0-18179 GCA_018231225.1 Noctuana stator
ATATTGCGACTATAAATTGAGATGTAAGCTATCCTATCTTTCAAGTTGGATCAATCTGCATACGGTGTGCAAAATTTAGCTAAAATCGGTTAAGTAGTTTAGGAGTCCATCGCGGACAAACACTGTGACACCTTATTTATATAGGTATATTAAGATTATATGGTGGTCTTGAACAGGTCCTTGAACTTATTAGTCTTCAAGACTACCGTCCGTCATCTAAATAATATTTTCGAAATAAGCGTAAATACATACATAACATACAAATACATAGTATGTGTTGTGGGTATGATATACCTAACGCTACATTTACTTTTATAAACGTAAACGTTTACATATTTTATGCAAACAGAGAAACAGGTATCCTTAGTAAGACGCTGCACTGCATACTATAAGTCTTACTGCTTACACTTACAGAATTTACATCGCTGTTTCTAATCAGGTTAAATACACTTAATACCGTACACTTAATAATAAGAGAGAATCGTAAAATTTTACGTGCCTTATCACCCCTAAATAACTTAAGTGACATTTAAGATTGAGTAACGACATCGTCAATCGCATCAATATCGTTAGAAAGTTTCATGAGCAACTTTTTACGTACAAGTTGGAGGCAGACAGCCTGTATAGCCATATAAGAGGAGTGTAAGTGATCAGCTGTCCATGCTAGACTTGTCACCTGACTAGCTCTCTCTACTTAATTGATTTCCAAGAATCATTGAGTAGCAATTCAATGTAAGTTCTACAAACAACATTGTTCATTTGTAACTAGTTTGTACGTGTCAGACTAGGTTGAACGGTCACACTCTTTTTACGAAAATATTATAGGTACACAATCAATTATATAAAGAATAATTATAAAATAAATAACCATGCCACTAATAAAAAGAGCTGTTTATTGGCACAATCAAATAACTCATTTCGAACATCAAGAGATTCATTAAGAAAAAAGATTTCAGTAGGGGTTGATTGTTTTCTTGCTACTTGCCTTGTTTAGTGGAATATACCCCAAGCCTTCCCTAGTTTCCTACTCAGCTATGATTGCATTGTGAATGACTTTATAGTAGGTCCTGTATGTTTACTACGTTCACGACCGTATTTATTTAATGTAGAGTGGTGCATACTCTCCAAGTCATAATGATTTTACTCATTAGCCAGACAAATAAAAATCAACAAAAAATATAAGGTACTGAACAGTACAGTGTTAAATTATCTGTTAATTACCACCTGCAATTAACAAGGAAACATGACCTTACGTCAAGACAACGAAGAGTTATTCAATGCTTATTAATATAGTCTGCGAACCTTGGCAGTTGGCACTCGTAAAGAAATACCGCTTCGGTGCATAGCTCAAAGTCAGAGTAGAGCTAATAGAATGAGTGAAATGAGTAGATGGAATGGAAATATTCTCTATCTTGACTCTATCTATCTCTTTTTAGAGACTTCCTTTTACATAGTAAAAGAAACTTGCTAGGATTCTAGTTCCTGCTATTGCAATCCGTAATTGAGTTGTAATCCTAAAATAAATAAGTAATCAATCAGTTCCTAATTCAACTTGACTATGCTTAGAAAAATGTCATAAATTGAACGATTACGAAACATTTAGGCGCCAACCATAGATAGGTTCTAGTGGTGAATCACGTCATGATTTCTAAACATTTATATGTTTATGCGGTCGTTGGCTTTGCCTGTTTAAGCTTCTAAATGTGGCAATAGACAGTAGTGCAAGTACATTTAATTAATTAAAACTCCAGTCACTCATATCACAAGCTGGCCAATTTAACCATCACCATTAGGTACCTGACAGGCATACGAACGCAAATTCTGTCACGGCCGCTCGGTTTCTACTTACGATGATGTAAAAATACTCGTGCATAGGTTGGTGAACAAAAAGCATCGTTACATGATATTCATCGTTGATGATATTTGATTACACCATTGACGTGCCGAAACGCTAGTCACTTACATTTCTGCAAATTATTTTACGATTGTGTTGATACAAACTTATTACATACATACGTCACACCCAAAAACCTCCGATAAATGTTTTTGTGATTACAAATAAATTAATATCTTGACATCCTATTTTTAGGTTGGAAGGCCGATATATATTTTATATGGATTGTACTACATTTCCAACTTAACATGTTATTAAATATTTTTAATTTAAAATAATATTTTTTGTAGATGCACCAAACGATACGCGAAAGATTATTCTGTATTCCCCGCACGTATATACACGTATATACATACACGTCTTCTGCGCTCGCTTTCCTGTACCAATAATTATATTCACTATCTCAGCGATCTCGTACCTTGCTTTTACGCTTTTACTGTACTAAAAGCGAATTTAAAGTATCTTTTTAAGTTCTTTCATATAAAAATAACGCAGAGCACGTTCATGTTAGAATATATTCATTATGCACGCAACTTTCAATACGAGTAGGTAGTATAACATAACTGATCACTAGTACTTACTGAAAATGACTCTACTACTGGTACCTACACAATTTACTCGTAGTGGCTTATTCCTCTTTCTTGACACAATCATAATAATACTATAATCCGACTTTGAAGATACTACTAAAGGCAGACTGTGAAGTAATTTAAGACCCATCTTATTTCATTAAATGCAGTGTTGACGCACAAACATTAGACGGAAAATACATTCAGCGCATGAGAAATAATTCTGTATAAAGAAAGGAACATTATGAGATCTCTGATCTCACATAAAAGATGTTGATAAAATGATAAAATTTTGTGTTATATCTCAATCAGTTGATATTGGCAGATAATTTTATTAAAGATGTAGGTACTGCTCGCGACTCGCGACACCCGCGTTGATTGCAGCGACCTCATTTATTTTAGTTTGTGAAACAATGTCTCTTATCGCTGAATTATCTTTTTATAGCAACGTAGCCTCGCACGACGTAAGACTTTTTAATATACTTCCTCTGAACAAAGAATACCCTTCATTGTGCATATCTAAAAACTAAAGGTAAGGTGCAACGTAATATAGAAAAAAGTTTAAAGTTACTATTTATACAACTTTACTTTAGCACGTATATTATAAAATACTCGTATTTACCAACCGACCTGTTTAAAAAACAAATATGAAAATACAACATGTTCAAGTTGATTCATCTGGCACCCGTATCATAGGAAGGGCGCTAATCCCACATAATATTCAAATACAGTCAAATCAGTTATTCACTATGGTATTGGTTAGATGTTGTGATCTCATTTCATGATTCAACATACCATTTATAGAAGAGGCAGACAACGTCCCCATCGCAACTAGTTGGACGTTGAGCGAAATATTTATAACATGTGCCTTAGGATTCATTAACTTGGGCTTCAGATGAATACAGATGAAGTAGGTATGTAGAATAAGTTGTCATGAATATGCCAGTAAAGTCTTCATTATTATATTTGATCTTGGTTGGTCTCTATAATGATTAATTCCTATGATAAGTAATTTGAGAAAACTTCATGCGAAGTAATGTTTGATTTTAATATTCATTAAAAGTTAGAATGCTATACAAACAACAGAAATATAGATGTATACAATATAAAATTATACTTGCTATTTAATTTTTTTTAAATTCATATGAAGAATAAGCATTTCATTTTCATTGCTTTAAAAATTAAATTTATTTACCATGTACATTTTAATTATTGTATAACATATAAATCCGTTATGTTACGTAATGTACGAGTATGTATGCGTTTATGTACGTATAAATCCTACTTTATACACGATCTTTAAAATGCATAATTTCTAACATTAACTACTCTACTGTAACATAACTTGTCATTATAATCCTTACACGCCTATTCAAAGTCTCTCATCAATTCTCTCGGGTGGTTTAAGTTTTTCTGGATCGGACGTGCCGGTTGCACTCAACTTACGGTGTCAGATATATCTAAGCTCATAATCGGCTTGCCGCCAACGATTAACCATAACTGACAAGGCTTGTAAGTGATGAATTTCTTACTGTACTTAAGAATGCTAAAGAACCTAATTTAATTACGAAGTTTCTTATAATAGTTCGCTTTGTTCGTTACCATCAAATCACGAAAAAAAAACTTATTTTGTTAAACAGGTGAAGGAATTAAAGAGACTAATTAAAGAGATAATAATAAGTAGAGAGATGGAATGCACGATGTGTACCGTACCTACTCTAAAATATAGCGTCCATAAGAAAATTGATACTTTTTCGGAGTGGTTAGGTACATTTCAATAACAATAGGTGTTTCACTTCATACGACAAATATTTTCAAAGAACATTTTGGTGTTTTTGAGGATATTGTAGTACGTTCAAATTATCTCTTATAGAATAAATCCTTAAGAAGCACGCTGCTACATCAAAATTTTAAGCTGCTTATCAACTTCTTGACAAACTACCAACATTACTACAGCGACATTACTGATAGTAAAACCTATTGTAAATATTTATGACATCCTGTGACCAAGATATAATTATGAATATTTTAATAGTAATCTATTAAAATATTCTATCCCGATTACTTGCAGTAGTAAATCTACGAGCCATAGATTATTTTGGTTATTTTTTACTCAGTCCACATGTGGCTTTCAAATTGTAATCGGCTTACAGTCCTCTCGTTTCAACAATAAAAAACGGTAACCGACACGATGTCATTATAACAGGGAATGAGTGACACGTTGCTAGAACAAGATGGAGTTGTTATACGAGTCGATAGTTTCAGAATGTGATTAAGATAAAGTGTTCCCAGCTTGAAAAAAAAGTTATGTCGATGAAAACATGTCTCGTTCAAAGTACTGTAGCAAGAAACCACTCTTTTCTTATCAATTATAAATCATCAAAATAAATTATTTATTTATTAATAAATCAAAAATTTGTTTACAGTAAATTACCAATGCGAATTGAATTTTTAATAAAATGCCTAAGTAAAAGTAATTTAACCACAATAAAAGAGATGTTAACAAATTATAGGGAATTTGTTAGAACATTCGGATCTTGAACAACTATTTATTAAAAATTTGTGTTTTACTGCTGGAAGTTCTACGAGTATTTTTTTACACTTGTTCTGTAACTACGGGTACGTAGGCCGCATTGGCCGATCTCGTACTCGTACTACTGACAATTGAAAGTAATTTTGGAACTGTATTTTCTATGACTATTTATTCTAAATGCGTAGGCTACCATGTAAGTTTTACTGTAAAGTCCATTTTATCAGCTTACGTCACGTTACGGTTTTGATTTTGTAATGCTTTGTTATTTTTTCAAGTTTAAAACCATAATTGGGTACATTACACGTCAAACTAGTCTTTAAAGTCTACACTACACTGTACATAACATTTTACGTAGCATCCACTACATGTATAATATTGAGGCCAATTTGTTTGCATTGAAGCCTCAATAAAGTCACGTCATCACGGCCTATTCTCGGAAATGGGGTTACAGTTTTACCTAACTATGCTATGTTTATAGTTCGTAAACATGTCTCCCAGTTGTTGTCGAGAAATGCAGCTATTAAAACACAGATTGCAGAATCCAGTGAAATTCAAGCTGTTCCAGAAAGAACTGCCCAATGGTGCAGAAATAGAATTGCGTGGTGTTGACTTAAATGTAGATATATTTTTGCTACACCCACGATAATAAAATTGTGAGCGCGGTTATCGGCTGTAATCATTTCGTGTGGTAGTAGATCATAATATATAAATAAAGATGGCGTCAATGCCGGCGCCCTCGCGGTTCTGCACCTTGGCAGAGACTGCACTTGGCACATGACGGTCAGGTGACGCCAAAATGAATCTACTGTAAGTTTTATTACCGTACACACGCTTATTTCCAAATATTAATACGGCTATTTGGGTTTCGTATATTTTAAGATTATGTATACGCATGGTGTGTTAGCATTATTTTCCTTATTGCGTTGTTATTAAGTAGGCTATACAGTTTTATTGGATTCCATATAATTATAATATTGATATATTTATATAAACCTACTTCCTTAGTATTCTCCAAACCAAACCTTTAGTTTTAGCGTAAGCAGCTTAATCTTTCAGTTCAATCATAAATATGTGCGAGAATATCGGGTATCTACTTGACGCTATTGATAGTAAAATACCTAGATAGATAAGTCATAGAAACTGTTAAAACAGATATTGTTTTGATTCCAAAGTATCCTAATGTAGATCAAGTCAACCGCACCGGGTTATACGAGCTAAGGTTTAAGTATTCAAAACCAATCGCTGAATACTAATTAATCATTGCATTATGAGTAACGTAGTGTGCTAAATATTCTTAAGTAGTCAACGTACGTTAAACGAACCACAGTCTTATGAGATAATTCAGTTCGTTTGGTTTCATAAATCATGATCATTAATTCATAATTATCCTACTACTGGGCACAGTCGAATATAAGGGGCTTATAGTGGTTTAGAACATAGTCCCAACATTGACCAAGTAATTAGTAGTAGGTAGATGATTATACATAAAGAAAGTGCATACATTATAATATTTTGAATTTTTTAATTAAATTTACTAGCAATCGAGCTATAAGTCTTACGCAAATGTTACAAATCCTAATACTGAATTAAGCTTGTGATGAAGAATAATCTGAATTTATTACATAAATCTCTTTATATTGTTACTGAACGTTACTGAACATTACTTACATAATAATGAAGTTATATGTTATAAATGCTAGTTTTAATTGTGCTGGATTCGAAACCGGCGAAATTGCAAACAAACGCTGAAAACAAACAAACAAAATCCATATGGGTTTAACTGTTTTTGAGTGATAGAGTAACAAACATCTTATGACAATAAGCGAATTTATTAAGCGAATATGATTTTCTCTTATAATAACAAAAATCATAAAACTCTACATTTAATTTTATGTAACGTCAACCATCGGTATTTAGAAACTGGTCCAAGGACTAAGACGAACAATAGATTATAAAACACTGTAGTCTTAGTTTTCGCAGTTGCACTATTGTAAATTAATGAGATATATATAGCCAGATACAGAAACATTTTGTGTTTTCTATTTAATTCGAAAACTAAGTAATTCAACGTCATCCTTCTTTGTAATTAATGTAATATATTTTTAAAAGTAACTTCAATATAGTAAGATCAATATATAATTAAAATTATTAAGCATATGAATGTTGAAATTTATAAGCTACAAACTAATCACAAAATAGAGGTTATGAAAATTATGTACCAACATGACTCTTGAAGATTTTGACTAACATTCTCAATAAATAAACAATATTTTACAAAAAAAAATACTTCTCAGGCAACAAAGTACTCAAACTGCTCAAGGTGTTAGGACCGTTAATTACTTCGAGAATACAGCAGAGTTTTAAAGTAGCAAAAAGCAATTAATTAGGTGCTTGAAACCCATTCACATATTTGTATCTAAATCTGAAGAGCAGTGAAGAACAAGCAGTAGTTCACACATAATGAGCTTGTCAGATATTTAACACTACGTCTGTGCAGGCGCCGATCGGTGAAATTGAATTCTTTCGTATTTTTAGCCGCACTCATAACAAGTGCTATCTGCCTGAAGTATTCATAGTAGGTATTCTTTAGTCGTAGTGGATGAATGCGAAGTCGTCAAATGGATGAGTGTACGGCTACATTCCTGTGGGTACGGTTTTATATGTTAACGAACGTCATAATCCTACCTGAGCAATGCGAATTAATTGCAGAAGATTAAAATAAATTACAAACAGCGTCTTTCTTTATACCTAATTCACTTTTTTCTCTATCACTTTATTGTAGACTGGTCAATCTAGTAGTAGTCTACCCTTTTATTTTAATACTATAAAAAAACGTAAACTAAAAAGCAAGAAATACTTCTTTTTTAGAAATATTTTTTTTACGAGTTTAGTTTACGAGTATTCGTAAATATAAATTGTTAGACTTCAAAAATTTATTTTGACGTCTATGCAATTTTTTGTCTATGTTTACGTGTATTTTGGCTTCCATTCTTCCTTTCCAAATGTATGCTACATACATTTCTGGATAAATGATAATATCCTATTCCAGATTCACTTTTCTTCGAAACTGCATATTATTAGACTTACGAATGGCTGCTTCAAGTTTTACAATCACATTAGCCGTTCATTAGCTTAAGATAGCTAATAGGTTATTATTTGGTAAGATACATTATTTAACGCAATATATTCTTAAGAAATATATATATTATGTTCGTGTTCGTAGCTATATGGTAAGAATACCTACCGACTCTACCAACTGTAGCCGCACGATACACGTATGTGGTAGGGTAGATGACAAGAGGTACTTAAAATAATTAGATACACGTTACACCACACCGAACCACTGCAATTTAGTAGGTCGTGCCTTTCAAAGAGGTAATCTTACATGAGAAGACCGCAATATTTGCTTAAGGTCGTATTAGATAAAATTGCGACTATCCAGAAACTAGCTCATAATAAATTGCAAAACTTTCTTTCATTATTTGTAATAATTTTATATTCTTAAATTATTAGATACTAAAAATTTACAACGTTAATTTTTAGTATTTTAGTAGTCATACTCGTAAAGCCGTTTGTTTAAAGGTACATATTTAAAGAATATCTTGTTAGTCTAGCTTTTAGCATAAGCATAATAAGAAATGAGGATAAATGAACACAAAGTGCGGAAATGTTTTTGATTACACGCATAAACTCTTATTCCAAGATCGGATTAAAAACTTAATGTGCATCAGAGCAATTTTTTCACGTTTGGTATATTGTAGTTATAATTATGGATTGTGACCTAAAACGCAACCATTTAAACCAAACACAAATTAAAATTTACAATGTTCATAAAATGTCTGTGAAATTTGTTGTACTAGAACCAATGATCACCAAAGAGTTGCAAACATCACAGAATTTGTTAACTTTAACAATAAATCTGATAGGTTATTGCCATTTTCGTCTAGAATGTCGACTGCAAAATCTCTGCGTATCGAACGGGGCGAGCTGTAAAATTGCGAGGAAAGTTGGCGAGGTGCCGAGAGTCGCGCGAACTGATCGTACGATATCGGTATATAAGTATTTTATGCCAAAAGGAAACTTATGTAAGTTATTCATACAGATGCACTGCATATTCCTTTTCGTTAGATAAGTAAATTCAGCTTGTAGGAAACCTGTAGTAAAACCAGCCTCGATCCGACAGGGTGGGTACTCGTAGTTAACGAAGGAATCGGTTCCAGTTTGATACCACTCCAAGTTATTACTAAATTACATAAACTTAACATTTAACGTTACCCTTTGGTAGTAAACTTAATGTTAATAACATAAAATATCCAGCTGCTAAACGAAGTTGTTCAGCGCTATCATTCCCGATAAGAAAAATTTTGCAAGTGACCCAAGCGAATCGAAAATAAACATTCCGAATTTATACCGTTTACACGGCGACAGGAATTCTTTTTTTTATCGTTTTACATTTTGCTTACGACACCGAAACATGGCTCGTAAAGAGACGTGTCGTCATCACCAAAGAATTTTAATGGTTATCTAACTAGGGGCGAGAGAATTAAATTAATATTGCTCGCACGCAAACCCGGTCCCTCCCCGCAGGACCCGACGGGCAACGTGACTACGGAATATCGACCTATCTCATCTAAAGGGGACTTTAGCGTTTCAAGCGTTGGATACAAATAGAATAATTGTCTAAATTCCTTTTTTTAGAAACTTTTTTTAGACAAACGCAAAAAGTGCTTCGGTCTAACGGTATTTTTATATATAAATATTGTATGTACATATTACATTACTTACATACAAAAATACATATGTAAAATATATTTAGTGTATTACTTTTTACGTTTTAACATTGAAGTTTGGTGAAAATATAGTAGATGTCTTATAAGTTTACATCTACATACCTACTATTCATAAGAATATTTACGAATGTACGGCGCAAGTGGTAAGAAAAGAAACTCGAGGCTATTGTCGAAAGAAGACTTTACTAAATCCGCATAAGGTCGAATAGGCATTGCGTTGCGATGTAATTACAAAGTAGACACGGAGAGGTATACGAGGGGTGTCGGCACTCACCTCTCCCCCAACTTTGGAGAATTCTCGGAAAACGGAAAAACAAGGCGTTTAATTCTCTAGTTCTATAAAGGTTAATGGTCGTTTGCAACGATAAAGAATATCTACGTCTATATTGTCCATGTTATATATTGGTCTACATTATATGGCTACGAGAAGGGGCTACAAACATTTTTATAATAGATGTTAGCAAAATTATGTAAATTTAATATGTATGTATGTTCCTACTGGGAAATTTCGAAAGAGTATATTGGATATATGTCACCTGTAACGGTGAAGGACATTTTATATTTTAAATTATCTTTATTTATAATAGGTTAATATTTCTAGATGGAATAATTTTATATGGAGTATTGAAGTTTAAAAAATTTCACTAACTACATACCTAAGTTATCTTTCCATGACTTTACTGCCTACTAAAACTACAACAAAAACAAAGGTTATATGCAAGGTCGAATAGTTCAATTACAGACAGGCTAGTAGTGTAGTCACAATTCAGCGGACTGAGATAAAGATATATTTATACTTTTCCGTTTATTGTATTTCGCCAACACTAAAGTTACTATAATTTCCTCGAATCAACAAAAAAAATTTCTGCGTATTCAGATAAATTGTTGTTGTGCGTAATTTACTACAATACACTGTACTCAAGTGAAACATTCTACTAAAGTTTCCTTGCAACCCCTCACTACACGCACTTTTATTGTCTAGGGGAGTTTTCCATTTTTCCAAGAAGGCTCAGTAGACATGACTCATCTACCGCAGCGAAAGATTTACGCACTCAACATGCTGCGTCAGCAAGATTCAGGAGTAAATCTTGTACTAGCGGTTTATACTTATGAGTATCTTCGGGTCGAGAAATGGTTTAAAAAATGTCGTTTAAAGTGTAATTTAAATAACAACTCTTTAGGTATCTTGCTCTTCAGACTCGTATTTTGTAGTAAATAATAATTTAGCTGTTACGGCAATAATACGAGTAGAAACAGTGACTTTGTCAATGTAAATATCAATAAAAAATTGTGATAAACAAATCTACCTGCTGCAGTTTATGCTGATTTTTCAATTCTACAAAATTGAAATAATAATTGTCAAGCAATAAACTTAAATAATACGTATTTTTATATTGTTAACGATTATAATATAAAACTACCTTCATTTGTTTTTAATTTGAAGTTATGATCTTATACCTAGTTAGAAATCACAAAACAAAAACTAAATTCGTAGAAATTAAGTAATATTATATACAATTTTAATTTTATTACCGACATTAAGAAAATACCTTTTAATTTCCTTCTTGGCGCACTCTTAATTAACTGGTTGACGATTTTTTGCCATTTTGCTATATAATTAGTTAGCATAATTTTCAGCAAGTGCGCTTTATTTTTTGTGATTTGTATTCCATTGCGAGCCGACAGTTCTGTTTGCTGTGGTATAGGACCCAGAATAACTTAGTAAACAAGGCAGATGCAATGAACTTTTCAGCTGGTCATCGAAACACCTTGTCTGAGCAACACGACTGATACCATTTTAGGAGCCCGCACGTTTAACGTTGACCTTAAGCCACACACTTGGCTTTATGCTCCCGGTGTCACGATTACTCTTAAAGTTATTCCGTATACCATCGTGAAATTTTAGCTGCACCTAATATTATTGCAAAATTCGAAATTGAAAGTACTGAATAACTTCAATTACATCGTCTTATATGTTATCAACTTATAGCCACTGAAATTCGTTCGAAAGTTACAACTGAAATTAGTATTTTATTTGGAACCTCCAAATAAATGTTGTATACCGACTCAATGAAAGTTGGTCTAAAAATCCTAGTAAAGGAGCAGTTACGTGAATTTACGTAACTATAAGATGACAGATGGCTAGTGAACGCCGCAAATACTTAAAGTTATATAATCAAGTTGTAAAGTGTTAACGGACGTTAGCACTTTCGCTAAATTAACCGTGTCCTCGAAAGCCTTACATATGGACGGCCGGTGCACGTGACTGAGGAACTAAAGTGGTAAGTATACAAGCATAACTACAAGTATCTCTATCTTGGAGTATCCCACGTGCGAAGTAAGGACTATCAAATTATACTTCTTTATTATTTTCTGTTGAAGAAAAATTAACGTTACACGTGTCATTTCGTGTAACACAAAGATAAAAGATCACATTACACGTTGAGTCAATATTAACAAATTTCAATAACAGTTTTCAGAAGTAGGTATCTTTTAATTCGCTGTAAAGTTAAATATTTCCACTACAAAAGTCTATATTTTATCTGATCAGTAACTTTTCGAACTAAAATCATCTAAAAAAACACGTCTTCGATTAACGTTAGCGTCCCAAAGTCTCAAAGTAACTTTCTTATTGGGTAGTAGGGTCCTGGCACCTGAGTCAATATTGATGCGGAGTATGCGGACGAAGGCTAGGGTGGAGTACAAATGAACGCCTCGGAGGGTGCAGTCAGTCAAGGGTAGCCATAGTTTCGTGTAGGGTTGCCAGGCATCAGGATTCAGCCGGACATGTCCAGCTTATTGACGCAATGTAGTAATCTCAAATATTTACATAACCAGCTAGTCAAGCTTCAATTACTGTTTTTGTCCATTAAGTGCGAGAGTGACCAAACGAAACACCGAAGGCGGATGATAATACTAATTGCTAATTTACTAGTAGTTTTATAGCTGCATTGACAACAATACTGCTATTGTGTGCAAAAACTATAAAGGAAGCTTCATGCTGAAGAAATCAGAACAACATAATATGTCTTCGAATTACAAGAAGTAGCACATATTTTTTATACAATCAGTTCTCTCGTAAAAATCAACCTTACGTACAGACGAGACAAGACGACCTTACTAGACTAAAGAACCAGCATTAGAGCCGTAAGCGAGCACTCTCAGCAACTTGCGAAGAGCCACTCAATGCACTCCGTATACGAGTACTGACTAGCCTAGCATGTTCTCTAACCGTTTATTAAATTTTTCCCTGTATG
Source organism: Noctuana stator (assembly GCA_018231225.1). Classification (NCBI taxonomy): domain Eukaryota; kingdom Metazoa; phylum Arthropoda; class Insecta; order Lepidoptera; family Hesperiidae; genus Noctuana; species Noctuana stator. The sequence goes on from DWQK01000841.1 coordinate 13,044, forward strand.
TTTCATCTTGTTACACGCTGTCTGTCGATTACATTTACAGACACTTCGACCATGTTTTTTTCTCATAAAATAATGAATACCATCTCAAATTTATACACACTACCATAGCCTTGATTTTTATAAACAAATATACTTCACTTGACCATTCTATGAATATTGAGACACAAAGAGCGATATCGCAGCGTCTTACGTGCCTATTAGTGTTTTAGTTAGCTAAATAAAATGAGTTGAAAGCCATCTTTATGAATGTTACGGAGAGGTTAGGCATACCTACGTCAAAATTACTCGTATCGAGCATAGGATTACCTTATAACATACACAAGCGAAATCACATGAATAGGGTTATTTATACTAAAATTATCTTAGAATCTCCCTTTTATCTCATTATGTGGTCTTATCTACCCTTATAATTTTTCGTCTTACAAACAATCACAAGTTATTGAAAACTCGACAATGTTGATAGCTAAGGAATAATATTTATAATGTATGTATATTAATGCTAATTTTTAACATTAATATACTTATTATTCTGTCCGATATCCTGTGTAAACGACTCGATTGTGGATTACGGGCTATTGTATTGTAAGTAACAATGGAACATCATAAGTTTCCAACAACACCCTCGTTAGTATAACAATGTACCTACCGTGAAGTAAGCGTCAAAACCTACATTATATTAATGGAGACTCGGACCCATACTCTTTTTTTGAAATAAAAACCTAGAATAGAAAAGCTATAGCATACCTATTCAATTTATAATTGAAATCAATTGGAGGATTTTTAATTTTTGATAATGCCATAATACGAAAATCATACAAGCAAAATTATACAGGGCAAGCAACACTTGAAAAGAAAACTTTGACCGATTAGACACAGACGATTTGATGATATAGATAGCCTTAGAAATGCTGCCATAAAGTATACAGCCAGCTTTATAGATAGTGGAACAATAGCATAATAATATTTCTGCTGAGATAAATGTTAGACGAGATATCCTAGATTAAACACTCTTAATTTATTAGTGTCAAACAAAATTGTATGGAATACCATTTTGTTAGAGTAACTTACTTTGTATTTAATCAATACCATCGCGTTTGATCGCCACATGGCGTCTACTTAATGTGTAAAAAGTTTTTAGTTGCACAATACAAATCTTCATTGTTTTGTAATTAATATATGTAATTGAGATTGTAACTAGTATTTTAATATAGATTTACAATTTGTTATAATTAATTTAAACTTTTTAGACTTTGCCATTTTATCGCCAAAGGCAACCGTTTAATGTTTCAGATATTATAAGGATATTATTATAAGGATTTCGAAACTGTGGCTAAGAGTTTAGCAAGTTCACATTACAACCTGTGTGGAAAAATACAGTTGTATTTCAGTGCGAGATGGGAGTGGGAAGGTACCCCTCAGAAGTAGTCTCATATATACTCGTACCTATTACGTTCAAACGTCATTAGTATCTCTTGTGATGTTTTAACTTCGTTCATATTTCTAAAATTTACAGTACATACATTGGCATTGTATAGAGTAATTTCCAATCTAACGAAGTTGTATATAGAAATTAGCAATAAAATAATATTTTATATTTTAAATATTAAATATTTTAATTTTTTGTCGCTATTTATATTTTGTAGTTATTCAAGGCAACATTCTGATTCTGATCTATTTGTTAAAGCGTATACTATGTACATTCCAAGGTCATTTCAGAATGAAAAACATATAATTTATGAACTGATTATAAAAGCTAGTAGGTATATTCCTACTCTGATTTGTATACGTTTTGTATATACACTCCTACCTATCGAATCATTTTCTCAAGTGTTGGATCACATCAATTCGATTCCCAGAGGGCCAGAAATTTTAATTATGAATTTTTATTTCTCCTCCCCTGGTTGTATTTGTTTATCTTTTTGTGTAAATTTAAAACATAGGGAATCCTAGTGAGAGCTGTAATAACTCATCATGCGTACATACGTACATACAAGCATTTCTTTCTTTACACCCTTCAATCCAAAATTATATACTTAAAGTGGTAGAAATTAGTATGGTAGTGATATACGTATTGAAAATTGGATTCCAGCATTTCTACAGTTTTAATAATACTAACCAACTTTCATGTCCATTAAAAATGATTACGAATAAGGGCGGCAAAGGAATTGCACATGTTTAGCATACGCTGCAAACAGCGCGTCCTCAATTTCTCGCTGCAGCTGCGGCCATGCTTGTATAAAAGAAGTGTAACACCAATTATAGGATTTATAGGTAATGAGTATTAGTTTCATAACATAACGAGAACAATAGCCTAAATTGAATATGGCGGTTATTGTTTAAAGTTTTATTGCATTCACGATCGTGATGAAACCGCGCCTGACCTCGGCAGCCTCAATTACGCCAATGAGAGACGGACGGGACAACTCATCGCATTAAAATATTTCAACGTCACTTAAGCCAAATTCATATTACTCACCAGGATATTGTTTTAGTTTGTATCTACAAGTCCACCTTTTGCAGGGTTTCTTTACGAAGAGCATTTTTGAGCAACCAGCAGACTAAACCTGTTAAGCTTTATTTTGAATTTTTGTAATCTCATTTTATGCGCATTTAAGCAACACAGGAGATAAGCAACTACGAGTATGTTTCAAGGTACATACCCACTTCTATTTTTGTTATAAATTCCATTACCCCAAGAATGTCTTAAAAAATAATTATTCTAGTTTCGTAATTGAAGATCGGCTTGATTGTTATCTCTATTAGTCCAAAATTGTCCCGAGAAACAATATAGTTTCTTAAGTGAAGATTGAGTTGATTAGCCAATTAATACATCTGAAAAAGGAGTTACTTGATTCCTTTTAAAGGATCGTTTCGTAGATAGGTATAAGGCATATCTAACAAACGCCATAGTGTTTGTCGAAATAGGTAATACCTAAAATGTACCAACCAAGGATTGAGAAAAAAATTAGGATTTAAATTTTTTGGTAAATACTAGATGTGTACTAGTATTTTCTGTATCTAATATTGCCAGGTCTTCAAAACGATTAGTCGGACAAAGTTAAGGCGGAAGTAAGGTAAATTAGCCCACTACGTTTTATTATCAAGGATGTTTTTATTGGCAAAAAAGAAAAAGACCGACTGTTCAAATGTAAAAATTGTTACAAAAACGAGTCAAGCGAGACATGTCTAATTCGCCCAGACATGCTCCCAAAAAATCTTTGTCCGTCTTTATCCGAATTCCTGGAAACTCTAGCTGTAATTTGTTAGATAAGGGAACCACCTATTAAGTAAAGGGTTCAAATATTACTTGTGCATTATTACAAATAAAGTCAATAAATTAGTGTTCTTGTGGCAGATTTGTCGAATTGTTCAGTAACTATAAAAAAGACCTAGGTTAAGATAAACCAATAATTTTATAATAATATTTACCATTCGGGCGATAATCTGTGAATGTCTTGATCCGCATTTTCTTTTCCCAATGTATCCTTTTTGAATGTTCGATTTATTGACGCACTATCCTTTAATAAACTTCCTCATCACAACACTTCGACACTTGGCCAAAAACTAAATCACATTTTGCGCCTTATCAATTATTTGTTGTAAATGTCAGAAAGGATACAAGTTACTAAGAAAATATCCTTAACAACCACTTTTCACATTGTTTTTGCACATGACAAACACAAGTAAAGAAACTGTAACATGAAACATTAAAATACGATTAGTAGATTTGTTTTTGTTAATAAACAGGGTTGCGTGCGATAACTGCGTAAGTCACGTTTGATTTGACAGCTGCAAACGCGTTATCCCGAATTCCCGATTCAAACGCCGGGTGGCCGATCCGGTTGAATGAGCACCAGACGAGTGAGCGGGACTCAAATGAAGTTAGACGCATGTGGTGCGCTCGAGGAACTTCGGGAACGAACGGGACGTAAATAGAACGGGATTTAATTCAACTATACTACGACCACTACGCGTAAAGATTTTGATCACTGCAGTGTGCAAGTAGCACTACTGCCAATAAGAAATTTCGAAACGATATCTTGATATTCTTGATTAATGCAAGCATTGTAAAGTATAGCAATACTTTCCATAATCAATGACGAATGGATAAAGTTTCACGATGCCATCACGCAATGACTTCTTAAAAAAATTGGAATGGAACTATTTCTATCCCTCAAATAAAATGCAACATTACGCAGTTATTGAGCACAACACATAAAATAATAAGTATTAATAAAAATTAAAACAAACGTTGTTAATCGGATCACGACTACACCACCGCCGTACAAAACGTCAAACGCGCAGGCGCAGTACGCGTAACTGACATACGCATGCGCGCCAACTTCACTCTAGTGAACGTTGTCAGTCAGTTTTCTTGCGGCAAAACTCAATTTTAAGAACATGACTGTGAATCTATCGGAATATTATTATTAGTACCAAATATGCTGACACTGACCCAATAACAGACTGCAACACCCTATTGTCATGCCGCTAATATTAAAAAGGTACGTAGTGCTTCATTAAGGAGCAACACATTTATTGCTTAGTATTTCGTACGCTTCACTAAGTTTAATCAACTTAGCGGTTAAGCATCTCGCCTAGAATACTTAACAGAAAGTTTTACAGACTAAGTAGAGGTCAGCTTTTGAACCTTAAAGAATACAGGTAGGTACCTACACAAGACTTTCAAACAGTTCCTTACGAGCCTGATTCTCACGACCAAAAACGTAACGGTATATTAACACGTATTTGCATTAAAATATCACAGTGAATGTACTTCGCATCTTGGTTATAAAGAGCCATGCAATTGACGTCTGTAATTTTTTTTCCTTTGTACTGTTATTTGACTACCTATCTAGTTATAAACGAGTAATATAATAAATACCTACTTATTACAGAAAGGTATGAAAGAAAAGCTGTGATTAGCAGAAGACTAAAATGTCTTCATATTGATAAGAGTAACCAAGCCGAAGAACCTATTAATTTTATTTATAAATCAAAGTGGTAATAATACTTACATTAACATGCTACAATGAGGTCGATAATAAAAAAAACTGAGTTCGATGATCGAACTCCATAGCTAATAAAATAGATACCTAAGTTACTTACAGGTTCATTATTTTGCATTCTAGTGTC
>DWQK01000842.1:0-18173 GCA_018231225.1 Noctuana stator
CTATAACCTTCCTCATGAATGTAGCTATCATACACAAAAAGATTTTTTTAAATCCGACTTGTAGTTCCAGAGATTAGTGCCCTCAAACAAACAAACAAACAAACCCTTCAGCTTTATATATTAGTATAGATATAAAATAGATATCTCAAATAAAAAATGCCTCTAAAAGACTGTCGTGAGACACTAAGAATTTTTAGAAATTCAAACTCTGAGGGGGTGAAACAGCCCCTTTGTTTCCGTGAAGTTTATATGGAATTTTCTCATTTCCAGACTTAGGGGAGTATGAAAACACATATACACATAGAAATTTAGAATGCACTGGGTTTTGGGGGCGATAAATCAATCTAGCTAGTTTGATTTTTATCAAACGTCCTTTTATGACGTCAAAACTGTCTCAAAACTTATTAGAATACGTAAAAATTATTAGAATATATAGATTTTTAATTTCAGCCCCATCTATAAGGTTATAAAAAAATACAGAGCGAAACTTCATTTACCTACTTGACTACAATTAAACCCACCTTTCCAATCAGAACTTTATTGACTTCACTCTGAGTATTCTTCCTCACGCTCGCACTGGAAGTCTTCTCGACTTGTAACAACGAGGTTCTGGCTGCCAAGAAATCGGACAACCTCACGTCGGGTTTCACTTTGAGGTTTTCTCGCTTCGGTCTGTATGTTGACTGAATTACATCCTTCTTGCTTTTGAGACGGTCTGACCACTGGAAAAGTTATATTGAATTATTTTTAAAGCACTGTCAGTTGTAAGACTTTTCGCTTATTATAAACTATCTTTGCCACGCAATTTCACCCGCTTTAAAAATTGTGACGTAACGCTTGATAGCTTATAACGTTCCTCATTAATGTAGCTATGAGACACAAAAAGAATTTTTCAAATCCGACTTGTAGTTCCAGAGATTAGCGTGTTCAAACAAACAAACAAACTTTTCAGCTTTATATATTAGTATAGATGCTTAAAGAGGTATGTTGTTAAACCTACCAAAATACGTAATTATACCAGAAGTTCAATAAGATAATTGTTCCCAAAACTAAACGCTTCTAAAAAATTAAAAAGTTTAGGTAACCAAAATATTACTGAAGTTACGCTGTCGTAGAAGTAATGCTACGGCTACGTACCATTATAAATAGTGTAGTATAGAGTTCAACGCGCGTTAGCTACAATTTACCATTTTATTTTAAAATTTGACAGATATACGCAACTATCGCACTCCTTTAAAATAAAAATCATTTCAAGGGGAAGAAAATAAAAAAAAAGTATTGGATATCATTTATTTGTAGGTGATTATATTTAACCTACAAGATTTACGATTCATTCTTATTGCAATATTTTACGATTTACGCTACTTCATGTTTGTCTTACAGAATTGAAAAACTTAAAATTTTTACTTGCATATGAAATGAATTAAATCTTTCTTTCATTTGAAATAATGTAAATGTTACAAAATTTTATTTTACTTTATGAAAGTACCGTTGTCTGAATGATAGAAGATACCATTATAATAGGGGTTTAAATATTAAATTGCCATTTTAATGTATTGTTCACTAAAAAATTTAATTAAAGGAACATACTGTGCGGTTCCAGAGTGAAACAACATTCTAAATTTGAAAAATGAACAACAAACAACGAAATATTTTAAACGGCAAACAATTTTGTTCCCAGTAAAAAATTCAAAATATGTTCACACCATAGATGAATTTGAATCTATAATTCACACCGTTTGTTGAGTTTAGGTACCTGCGCATAAATTACTAATTCATGTTTTAATTAAATAAATATATTTTACCTTAAAAACAGTACATAACGGCATTTTTATACTTCAACCCCCAAAACATTTATATAATTTTCATCTTGTCAAACTGAAATCACTTCTATCTACGGAGTTAATAATAATATTAATAATCTCATAACAGAGTAAAAAACAAAATATTTAAATAGGGAAGATTTTTTATTACATGTACTTGATAAGATTTAAAATTCAAAATAAAAAGGAGTAAAATCTTGTACCTACCCAGTAAATTAAATGTTGGCCCTGCTCTTACTTCACTGATCCTACTCAACCTAGGTTAAAAATTTGATTCAGAATTAAGTTCAGACAATTAAATAATATAAGAAGTTTAAGTACAGTAATTCAATTTACATATTAATTATTTTTTTACTTATATTTAAAATAAATATTAGTAACGATTTAGGTACGATTAATAAATATTTAGGTACTTAGTTATATGTAATTTTGCGTATCTATCTATTTTGCGATATACATTTACAAGATGAGACAAAAAGGATTTTCACTATCGTTAAGTCCATAGCCAATAACAAATATTAATTATAATATAAAAAGGTGGGACTTTCGTAAATGTTTATTTATATATTTAATATAAATATGCCCAAAACATACTAATAACAACATTTTATTGCTTTTAATACATATAAGTAGTAAGTCCATAAAGATCTCAAAAGGAATGGGAAGTCAACAATCCATACTTGGCCATGCAGCGTGGCGGATTGTGGCCTTAACTCTTCTTATATTTGAGAAGAGACCCGTGTCCAGCAGTAGGACTGTGATGGGTTGGTGATAAAGTAGTTAAATAAACTTGCAGTCCCGAACTTAAAGAACGATTAATTTACGAGTAGGTATTGTAAAGAGTTATAAAGATATTAAAAATATGCATTTTTGTGTAATGGATCAGTGCTGTGATGTGTTATCTGGATTTTTATGGCTTTGAAATAAAGCAAGAACCGAATAATGTGCTTCACCCACCATACCAAGACTTTTAAATCCACAGATTTACACAAATTATCTTTTCAGAATAGAAACCATGATAATTTATTCCCCTACCTAATTTTAAGCGTTAACTGTTACTAATTACATAATTATGCCTACGATAACTTAAACATCAATATACACAGATACAAAATAATTAAAGCAAAAAAAAAAAGAGAACAGTACCTACAAGAGTTTTTAAATAATATAATCCTAGGAATATTCTTCATTTAATTTACAAGATCTCCTGTACTTCAAATATTTGCTCGGAAATAAAAGTTCAGCACACACTAAGACAGAGCACTTTCACTTTCGACAGCCAGTCTATGCTTCAAGCTGGTAATAGCAGTAGCTCAGGCTACTTCTAGGTCTGAGTCTTCGGAGTCGTCAGTGTAAGTGCGCGGCGTGGGTGGCGCGGGCTGCGCGTGGGCGGCGGGCGAGGGCGCGCGGGCCGCCCGCCCGGCCAGCAGCGCCCGCCCGCACGCCCGCTCCTCTTGCAGCTTGCGGAGCCGCTCCTGCTCTTCTCGCTTCTGTTTCCGCCACTTAGCTCGACGATTCTTGAACCATACCTAAGCAACCATTGTTATTAATAAATATTCACTTAAAAATGGTAGAACTCGTACAGTTCGCCCGGGGCTGATACTCGAGATGCTCATGGACTTAGGATTTCGTTGGAAACTTGAAAGGTTCTAGAAAGACTTAGTAGGTATTATTTAGTTACAAAATTTAAAAATCTGAGTTTTTAATTGTATCTATTATAAACTTTAAACGTATCTACCTACCTAATGAAATCGATTACATTCCACCGAATGAATAACGGCAATACATTGTTAAATGATTTTTTAATAACCATGTATTCGGAAGCCAATACAATTCAATCAATATAGTGCCCAATAACAAATTGTATAGAACGATCTGCGGACAATTGATACGACCCACTTTCTAACAAACAATTACCACGCTACTGAACCGGTACCGCTTGCATTGTAAAAAAAAATATTTGTTATGTGTCAATACGGTGTTGAATTATGAATGATATTTCGGGATGTGTGACGAGATGGTCGCTTCCACTCGACTTCACTCACACAAGTGTTGAGTCTGTGTTCTCGAACTGCGGGTGGTCGGCTCATTGTGTACTCTCGGTGGTCATAACACTGGCGGCCTCTTTATACTACCTCTACCTATATATAATAATGCAATAATGAAAGGCAATAAACAACATTTTTTACATATTTATCATTATCAACTCCTCACTGTTTGTCTCACGTCTCTTCTCGATTATTATGATGAGAATGGGTTTAGGCCCTAGGTAAACACGCTGGCTAAGTGACCCACACGGTGTCACAGGTATCTGATATAGAGAACTCGCAGGCACACTGCCTTTGTCACAATGTCTTTCACCAAAGAGCAAGTGATAATTAATTTAATATACGCACATAATTTATAAAAAAAAATTAGAGATGTGTGCGGGGCACCGATACCTACTGTAAGCCAAAGTACAACCACTATTGCTGTTTTAAAATCTATTTACCTACCTACTCTACTATCTAACAAATATGAAATCACAAAAATCCGTTGGTCTGATGTCCTACTGTGTGAGTAGGTACCTATGATCGACGTTCAAACGATGAAGTTATAAAATACGAGTAGTAATAACCATTGACTATAAATAAAGTGAGATAAGAAAAGCAAACCCCCGAAAATTATAACTTACAAAGTGTGAATGAAATTGAGGGCTTTAAAATTAAGTCGTAAAGGATACCGCCATTGTCAGAGTTAATTGCATTACAAGTGGCGGCCGGTAGCTCGACAATAGCCCTATTAACTTTCGGGAAATGAGTGACAGGTTTTTCGCACTCGGCGGACGCTCACCCATTTGGCGCCACTCGAGCGGCAAATATGGCCGCTGCCTGACACTGCCAGACCCCAAGGCGACTCCTCACTCCCGCGCTATCTACACCTTTGTCGACGCCCGCAACGAGATTAGAATCATGCTCTTTTGTTCGCTCCACATTGTGTTAGGTTTAACTCCTTCATTGTTTTTTATTGTTGTGCCGAACTTACATCTACCTCATATTCCACACGGAATTAATATTCAAATAGTGTTGAAATAAGTCGAACTGTATAATTAATTAAATGTTTTATTTTAAATCCTATACTGTACGTAGGACGGCACCTACTGTATTTCTGCAGTTCTTAGGTACTATAGCAAAGCGGACCGAAGTAGGTACAACATCTGTAAAGTGTGTTCACTGAACACGGATATTATAGGTAGGTACGAGTACTTCGGCTGTTCTATTTTATTTTATGAAAATAAAAAAAATATTGTTGTATTTTATTTTATAAAAAATATGATATATAACTTGCCGATAAGTTTAATACCGATATCCTTACTGGATCAGACCCGGTTATTGACATATTACCCCGTCAAAACATAAGTATTTAGTGTACCCATATAATATCGTCCTTATACTCGTAGTATAATCCTTCCTAGTTCACATGCAGTTCATTAGCTTGGCTCTGTTGTTTTACTGGCAAAACGCAGGAATTACCAAGCTCTATTGTGAACACTGCACCGCTCCGGTACCTAAGCATTTATTATTTCGCGGCTCATAGCATACGTACCTAGTATTAAAGACATACATTGCGTTGTGGCTAAAGCCTATTGTATCTTTCGACATTATTTATCAATTTAACCCTAATTTAACTAGTATTAAATTATATTCAAATACTTTTTAAAAGATAATTATATAATAAAAAGGGGAAATATGAGGTTAAAGAGACTGGCAACAACGGCTCTTCTAGCTTTTGAGGTGCGGGTGTAGTGTAACTGGTGTAAGGGAAAACACCTCAAAATCTTGGTCTTATTCTAGTGCACGTAAATAGGTAGGTACCTACACACAAAACTTAAAATTACAGGAATTAATAAAAACTATGTCTATAAGTAGTACTGGCTTAAAAGACTCATGTTTTGTAGTGGTTTCCATTAGGACGGTCCTGAGTTCGATTCCCATAAAGCAGAATTTAAAATTATGAATTTGAATTTCTGTCCTCGGTCTGGGTATTTATCCTCTGGGTGTTATGGACCTACCTAATTGTTGACACATGGAATAATAGTGTAAAAAGTGTATATGATTTAAAAAATATTTTAACAGATGAAGACAACTACCCGACAGACTGATCTTTTAAGATATTCGATTGCACTGAGTAACGGGAAGCAATTACAATTATGTATCGGTTTACGCTCTGGCTCTGGTTCACTAAATGTTGTTTGGGAAGACATGCAGATGATACGGGGCGGGGCCATCGCCCCCGGCTGTTCGTACCACGCCTCAACGCGTTCCCGGAAATTCTACCACTATCTACGGGCCTACGTAATATGTGCTACGAATGCTACGATACGTAGCGGTGCATTAACAGTTGCAAAGTACCTATGTTCGACTCTGTGAACTAATTAATTAGGTAGTATCTGTTTGCGGTTTCACTTCTGGTTCATTACCATATAATCGCATACACGCTTTTGCGACTTAATTGAGCTATAACGACAATTAGGTAATTAAGTGAGGATTTCTTCTTCAGGAGGAAATCCTTAACACTGGGCTATCTCCATGCTTGTCGCATAATTATGTCGCACTGTATCTAATAAGGTTTTCCTTTGTAAAATTAATTGAATTATTGTTATAAATGAAATAATCACTTCATTAATTTTCTGACTAAGGAGGACCAAATTACAGATAGTTACGAAGTTTGATCGAAATCGGTTCAGTAGTGTCAGAGTTTATTCCGTACATATTATATCGAGACACGAGATTTTTATACACAACATTACATTGATTAATGATAGGTTTATTTCAGTCTTAGTTATTTTTTACTTAAAATACTATTTATTTAAAAGTTGCAATTGCAATGGCTAACTAGCAAACAGTAAGTATATCGTCGCAAACAACGAATAAGAAATTAGTGTCGATATGTTGATAACAAAACTTATTGATCCCTCGATACAAGAACAACATAGACAACAACGGAGTGCGCTAAAAGGCGCTTGTTCAATTATTCACTAAATAAATACCTATACTTATAGGTAGTGTAAAATCTTAAATACCGAGCGTGTTACTTTTTTTTCTAACTCACGATTGACTTGACATAGGACTTACGTTTGAAGAGTTTTTAGCGGACAAGTTGGCACTTTTATATTTAGACATTTTTATGTTTAGATGTAAAGTAAAGACTAGAGATGGCGCGGATAAAACCAAACTCATGTAGAGCAAGGCCCGTTGATACGTAACACAATTCGCGATTCTGCGAGCACGCTGGGACGGACGGCTTGTGGCATCTAGTTTTGTTCATGTCTGTGGGTAACCCGACGTTCGACGGCGCGGCGCGGTGGCATCGCGGCAGGCGAGAGAGGCGAGGGCATGAGGCGAGAGCGGCGGCGGCGGCGAACCGAGCCCAAACTTATTGTAATAATGTTGTTAGAACAAACACACCACTCCCTCCGCTTGTTTGAGATTACAATTACGGTTTTAGCGAACTGATTTATTAATGGACCGCCTGATCCGCCTTTGATACTTTAATGTCGATTTCATTTACATTCACAAAAAATTAAACTGTTTTCGCCATTTAGTTGATTTTTATCAAGTGGTACCTAAATCAAGATAATACCCATATGCAAACTCTTTATGTAAGTATAAGGAAGTAGTAGGACCTAAGCATATTACCTGCCAGAATGAACCAATTTTCCGTAACACATTATATACTACTATTAGGTATCTTCTACGTTGTTAAACTTGTTATTAGATACAATTTTTAAGATTAAGATTTTTTTAACGATTTAAACTATTTAGGTATCTAATTCTAATAGGATCTAACGATCTGTTGTTTAATATAGCTTTAAAGTTTTAATTTACAAAATCGGTTCATAAATGAGGTAGCCTACCTAATTTAAAAATTCAAATAAATATCTAAGTATATTAGTAGTTATAAGTACATATCGTCAAATTAAGAATCTTTTCCTTTTTTGAAGTCCGCTTAAAACAACTTCAGTATTGTCTAGTATAACTAGGTAGACTACAGAATGATCACAATATATTGATTTAATACAAAGGCTACATCATGTAATCAAAAATTAATTACGATAAGTAAAACGACGTGGGGTTGAAACATCATTCATTTGGCAATATTCAATTTCGCAACGCGGATACGTTAAAATAATTATTAACGAACGCTCAAAGAGAAGAGTCCTAAATATCTGGCCAAGCCGCGTGAAATCCCTCGCACCTGTCGCCTCGACTCCCCATTAGCAGCGAAATGCATTAGTCAATATTAAAAGGTGCCATCCGCGAGAATAATTCCACAAAGGGCACTTCAAATCACACCCATCTCCTTTCGTTAAATGTCAAAACATTACTCCTCTCTGCGACCGGAGGCTGAAAAAGTATCCCCGAGTAGCTGTCACTTCGTATCAATTACCGCACGCAAACACCCGTGTCCGCCGCTCCGCACTGCCATAAAGTCCTATCTGCACACAATGCGCTATTCGAATCAAAATTCAATTGTCAAAAGATTGCTTTAATAGTACCTCGACATTGCCGCTAATCGAAAAAAGTCTTTTATCGTATCGGTGCCAGTATAAAATAAAGCATAATATGCCATGGACAAGCTTCAAGTTCGATCCGCTGAGTGCGACCGTAGGGGCCCGCGGAGGGTCCTTCTGCAAACATCGTGCGCCCCTAAACGTTATACTTTGAAAACAATAATTTGTATTGCGTATCGAACGCGTCTATAAATAATAGAGTGATACTTTACCGAGTGATGTGGATAGAATGACGATATGTGAAATAATTATGAACGAAGAAAAATAATTTAAACCAAACTTTATAGGATGTTCGATAAAATATTTCCTACGCGTAAATCTGAGATCATAATAATAAGTACCCATGTAATATTTTTAAGTATTAAAATCCTCTCAACCAACCCAATTGAAGAAAAAGGGAATCATAAATAATACTTAATAGTTTTTGATCAAAACAATTTCATAACATAGTATCATGCCTGGAATCGCAAGATGAGCCCAGATAGGGTTGTAAGAGGCGTAGAACAGCAGGAAGACTCCGTATCAAACAAAAAATTATTGATAAGGTCTCAGTAACGTTACTTCTGTCTTTCTATCCACTAATTATGTCTACATCACAATTATTCTAACACTATATTGGCTTCATCGTGATCTTAGGAAGCTACTATTATTTTAGGTACGGGATTTTTCCAAGTATGGATGGGATTAACCATAGTTACACAAATTTTCCTCGACAATGTCCAGACAGAACGTTATTAAGAGCTCCTTCCTGGTAATCATTTGAGTGAATTATGTTTATGTTCATGATAGTTACTATTAAAATGTTAAACCTTACTGACACAAGTCGCGCTCATTAACCATGCATCTCTAACAGGGTAATGGCAAGCCGGCGGTCATACCTACATGTTTAGGCCTTATTCCTACGCATTATTCTATTAACATTTTATTACCAGCATTACACATTTATGATATTACCATACATTACCTATCTACCGTCTTTACTTTTAATAACGAATACCTACTAGGTACTATAGATACTAGCTGACGCGAACGTTGTTCTGCCATATAAATTATCTACTTATAGGTAGTTGGTAAATTAAAAATAACGAATGTATTGTGTGTTTGAAAGTTTTAAAGATCGATAACATTTATTACTAAGTAGGGTTTCTCAGACCTACCACATTATTACACAAAAAATTTAGTAAAAATTGGTCAAGCCGTTTCGGAAGAGTTCAACCACAAATATTGTCATACGAGACTTTTATATGTTAAAGATAATATTATCAGCAATCATTGGACTTAATTGGGTGTAATTTGCATACTTATTTATTATTCATGACACTTATGTTTACGCTTTGTTTAAATGAATTATTATTTATTAATATTTACCGTACCAAATCTATGAACAGTGATACTCTCTAGTGACCGCATTTAGGCGTAAAGTCCGGTGTATCGGAGTTCGATCCTCGCAAGCCCTTGAACTTTACAATTTCTACTTATATTAAATTAATGATTACGTATTTGCTCTACGATGATGTTAAAATAAAGTACAGCTAAGCATTTAGGTACCTACTTCTTGTTTATTTTATTCGTCACTCAATCTTTATACTTAGGTAGCTAAATCCTAAGTTTAGAATGACTGATAACTAACTTCAATAGCGATTGGTGTAGGAGCGTTACGTAGTGCGTATGACAATTTAATTTAATTAATTTATAACTCATACCTTAGCTTAGGTATGTAGGTAGATAAGTATTTTAAACTTTCTGCACTTCTCCATAAACTTAGGTAACCTTAACATAATGATACCTATGCCAAATATCCCAATCGTCTTTATGAGTAATATTCTTTAAAAGTTACAGAACTGTTTTTCTTTGCCTTTTTAAGCACAGGTAGGTACCTAATAAGTAGGTTTACATTTAGACGATTGGAGAAAATTAAAAACAATGTAGGTACCTATGTGGGTACCTATATCAATACTTTTGTTGATAACGACCCCCAGAACAATAACCAGATTGTATTATCCGTTTCGTTTGACAATCAAAGAAGAGCAACAACCGTAAAATGAAACAGCGCAGAACTCTTTGATCACTCGACGTCGGATCGCTGCTCAGCTCATAAAGGCGTTATTGCTTTCAGCCGACACGGAAGCGAAAGACAAAATGGCGCCGCTTTATTACTTAGTAACACATTGCGAGCGTATCTCTTTTATTATAGCTACCTATTACGAGATAAGTCCTGTCGGGGGGAGGCTGCAGTGACAAGGAAGCGCCACCGGCTGCTGGGCGGAGCGACACGCCCTCTTTTTCTTGTTCACTGCTGTCTGGGGACGTACTCTATCGTCCTGCAGCTTCTCGACGCATCGCTAAATTTTGTTTTCATTACCTAACTAAAAGTTAAATCTGCAAATTTGTTGGCAAAACCTGGTAGAGACAAAAGTTAGGTATATTTTAAAGCTTTTGTTCTTTGCGTAGGTACAGTATCTTAATGTAGGTATCCTGCACCTAGAAATTACCTATAGGTATATCCACAGGTATAGTTTCATTACTTCAAAACAATTTACAACATAATATTATGAAGAAAACAGTAAACTGCGGCTCACTCACTCTCAGTAAAATTTTACATCTTAATGTAGGTTACTCTATCCTACTGTCAGATGTAACTTACGAAAACTCTCTTGTTTTTGTTTGACGTAATTAAAGAGACATTTTCAATATTTTAATTCACTTAAATTCAGTGTGATTCAATGAGAGAACATAATTAACATTATGCAACATGTCACGAGATTGTCGTACGTAATTTTTATTACAATGAGATGTAGAGTTTTTTGGCATTTGTAGGCACATACATATCATGGTTTTATTGTAAAATTAATGACTGGAGTATTTAGATAGAATTTAAGGTTGGGTAGGTATACCATAATAGTAGGTATACCATTTATTTCTCTTTTTTTTTTAAATCAAAAAACATTCTGTTCATGCGCTTACCGATCAGAATTCTTTTTCATGCTATTTAAGTAATCAAAACGTTCTCCAAATTTAATCTACCTACTATAGAAATAAGTTAATGAAGGTACCTAAATTTAACAGTTCCAAATAGGTATGTATGTAGAAGCCTAACATATGCTTAAACGTATATAATAAATAAAATATAGAAACCTCTACTAGTCCTCCGTTAATTGGTCCAGCCTAAGGCTACACGTAACAAAGTCTTCTATTAAACCGTACGCCATGTTATTATGATTTAATTATGAGTGTTAAAAGAAAACATACATTCTAGAGCGAAATGAATGTAAGCTCCAGATTTAATCAGACATCGCTCACAATAAAGATCAACATTGACTGTGAACCGGCGCGCCCGGGGCGGTGCGCTCGCGTTCGCGAGACAAGTCAAGATTATATGTCTCCTTAATAATTAATTTGTGTAAAGAGTTGAAGCGTCTGCGGTGAGCCACACAATGCAAACCAGCCCTTCATTGTCTTTGTATTTGCACGCTCTTCTTCATTCCAATATTTACTCTAGAAAATTTTTGGTCTTTCAACAATCTGTAGTAGGTACTCGTAAGTATCTCTAGAAACAAATACTTATACCTACCTACTATGTACTCAAATGTAATCAATTGTCACGGGGAAAAAAACTCCTGTTAATTAATAAAAGTTCTTTTAAAGTTTAAAGATACAGTAGGAATAAGTTGTCGTATTCGTTTAAGAATCACTAATAACTTAAAACCCATATAATACAACATGAAATAATGACTAATGAGTAGAAAGTTGAAACAAGTTGAGGTAGAGTTATTTTGTTATAGCTATAATTAAAATTACCTAAGTAAGTAGGTGCTTTTTCATTTTATTGGAAATAAAAAAACACTCGTACAAATAAAAACAATACGTTGCTGTACGGAAACCTCGATTTGGCCAAGTGTTGTGATGCCTAAACAAAAGCGATTTAATAATGCAGTTTCCAATTGCCGTTACGCAAATAACAGGGGCAACAACGGAGAGGCAAACCGACTGTATAACCACGAAAAAACAACCTTTTCCAAACAACATACATTGCACGGGAAATTCTTTTCGCAACTGGTTCGCACGAACATGAATCTATATAATGTAACTTAGCGTTAACAGTACGAAAAAGTAGCTATTGAATTTCGCAACATGAAAAGAAAAAGAAAATCCGATAATTTATAAAATAAAGTGATAAAGAGGAAACACTCTAAAATGGCTTCGCGTAAAGAAAAATCTTATATTGATTACGGAGCCACGAGCTACAAGTTACGCAAATCGGAAAAACTCCATTATCCGAGCGAAAGCCTTAAAAGTGACCCTCATTAGTCGCATTGTTGTGCTTTTATCGTTCCGCAGCCCTCCTCGGGCTAGCATAAATAAATCAAATTTAATTAACTCAGATTAATTTTCGCGGCGCCGTCTCACCCACGTCCCTTTTTATTTACCCGGGGGTAAAATTCTCAGTTGAAAACTCCGGCGGTAATTTACTATGGGTTCTTTAATAAAAAGTTTACACTTAAGCAAATTTTATATGTCGCTCGGTGCCGTCTGTGTGGGGAAGCCACACTAACTCAAATAAAATTACTCACATCGACAGTGATCTTTTAACTTGGCATTTGAAATAACACTATGTAAGCTAATTATTTTATCAAAAGGCTTTAGCATTTTAAGGTTATCCTTTAATTTGATACATTTTTATACAACACCAACCCAATTTTAGAAAATGTATACTTAGGTAGGTACTTATTTAATTAAAAGTCATTATTTATCGCTTCAGAAATATTAGGTAATAAGTACCTTCCTAGTTACAAATAGATAAGCATAGTTTAATAATAATAAGCATTATTAATTAATTAATAGTGTTTACCTACATCAGTAGGTATCAATATATTTACCTAATAGTATCAATAACCTTGATTAATGAAGTAATAGAAAATCTGATCTATTTTTGTTTAATCTCCGATATTTTCTCAAAAGCTAAAGATAAAATAGCAAAGAAGAAAAGCAAAGTTCCTCACGGACATTCCTAAGCGGGTATTTAATATTTGTTAACATTACGAGATTCATTGATTTTATATTAATATTAATATTAATTTTATATTAATAAAATAAATAAACGTACCTTTATAAATGTTTCTATTATATTAAGGTGTCAACGTATATTTTTTACTGGAAGCTTTAAAGATATTAGATAAGCAAAATTTCCATTATCTGGATGCTTTGAGTTAGTAGGTATCTAATACAAGTAACTGGTCCTAATAAATCGAATGTTGAGCAAACATACATAATGTACAGTTGTAGAGGCAGAAAAAATGGTTTAATTTGCGCAATAGAATCTTTGTAAGAGAATGCGGACGAGTAAACATGTACGCCGGACTGGCCGTCTGGGTGGTTTCTGGAGTGGTCGACACACACTCGAGCTGCGAACACCGGTAGCCGGCAAACATCGACACATTCAGCATTCGAACGCCTAATTTGTCACTCTCATTTTAAGCTTTAACTCACACTATATTAGATCACAAATCTTATTCGATTTAGTAAAAAAAATTACAGACTTTGGTTCCTGCGTAAACCAAACAATGGTTGAAAACATCACAAGATATGAATAATGCGAACTTGATGTAAAAACTGTAATGACAGAATGTAAAGAGGAGTGCAACAAAGCAAAAACATTGAAATTCTTTGTTACATAGATTACAATGCTACGATGGGGCTCTGCACAATGTTTAGCTAGTGATGCCTATAAGCTTGAGACATACCTATTAGGTCGAAATCAACAAATATATGCTCTAAAAACCTACATAATATATTGCGCTGATAGAGCCGAAAAAACTTAATTGATATGGATATAATGGAGACTAATACCTATGTGTAGGAGCCGTTGCACATACCTTATAAGTATAGGTAAGTTATACAAATTGACCCAACAAAAAACTTCATAAAAATGTACGAAGGTATATAATACTTTCAACTTAAAATAACTAGGTACCTTATCAATGTATACACTAGAGTCACAGTAGGTACACTTTACCTACACAGTACGCACTTGAAGTTAATACGGTTTTTGGCCCAGGCCACCCACAGACTATTGGGTCGGACAAAGTGACGCGTCAGCTTTATTGACTTATTGGCCCTCCACTACTTCTAAACTTTCCGCTTTAACCTAATCAGATAAGTTCTTAACTTCTTATAAAGTGCCTATAGGTGTGTAAATAAATACATCGCCAACAGGCTATTCTATATATTAACTCAACAGACAGGAATTTATTTTAAAGTAGTCAAGTATAGACATATTATTTATGCCTACAGTAGGATAGATACGAGTATAGGTATTATAATATGACAACGTATTATGGGCGTGCCTCAATTTATTATTATTAATTATTTATTAATGGCATTAAATGAAATAAATATACCTTGTGAGAGATAGTGAGAACTCTCAAATCTATGCTTACTTTTGTTCGTTCTGTATCTTCTTTGTAATAAAATTAATTTAGTTTTATCTGTAAAAAAACTTGATGATTTTACACTTATTACTCGTTTATTACACTCAGACACAGAGATCTGCTTAATTTTATTGCTAGTATTTAATATTGCCGAGAAAGTGATACCTAGGTTATTTAGAGGTTTTGTTAACATTATTTATCTTCTCTGGATTAGCGCTTAATTTTCAGTCAACTTCAACAAAATAAAGATCACCGATTCGACACGTACATAGAATTTTTGGTGACAGTACTTAAACGTGAATCTAGTAAACTTGTTGTAAGTGTACGGAAAAAAGTCACACGCAATTGTAAAATAAATTCATACCTCCACCCGTTCTTCTTTCAAATCAACTCGCAGGGCTAGCTGCTCGCGTAGGACGACGTCTGGGTAGTGTGTCTTATCGAAGGTGCTCTCCAGCTGCTCTAGCTGCTCCTCGGTAAAGATAGTGCGATGGCGGCGCTTGCGCTTGGGCGGCGGGCCCGCGAGCCCGGCCAGCGCCGCCGCGGCGTATCCGCTGTATAGCCCCGCATAGCCCCCTGTGCCTGTTACTGCACTTCCCACTCCTGCAGATAGAACATTATTTTATCAATACTTTTTAATTGCGAAGCTACTCTCTTGAATAATAGGAACTAGGAAGAGCAAATATATCGGTGTACGACCTCAAGTGGAGGTGCGGTTACTGTCTGGGGTTGAATATGGTTCTTACAGAAACCGCATGGTGACCAGTGGTAACCACAATACTTCTCTCTTATGAAAATATCCCAGATATCACAGGATTCCCGGGCACTGTTACCCATGTATTGTATAGGTACAAACCTGTGGCATACCTGTGATTGTGGCTAGGTACTAAAATGTTCTAGTATTAAAAGATACAATACAGACATATCAAATTCAAGAACCGTGACAGCAAAAATGTAGAAAGCTAATAAATAAATAGAGAGTGTTTACTGTTAAAACTGTCCTAAGTAGGTAAGCACCTTAGGTAAAATCTTGAATCAGTAAAAAATAGGTTTTATTTCAAGTACCTACATTTTGCATTCATATTTTAAGATGAGATCTTAAACGTTAACACTAATTTGATT
Source organism: Noctuana stator (assembly GCA_018231225.1). Taxonomy (NCBI): domain Eukaryota; kingdom Metazoa; phylum Arthropoda; class Insecta; order Lepidoptera; family Hesperiidae; genus Noctuana; species Noctuana stator. The sequence goes on from DWQK01000842.1 coordinate 15,927, forward strand.
TGCTGTACGGCTTACCTAAAATAAAAATACAACACCACTCGACGTGTCATCGTCTATTAGAATTAACATGCGGTAATATAACCGAAGCGTGAATATCCCAGCTTAGGGCCCCATGAGCCCTCTCGGGCCGGCGCCACTGTTCAAAACATTAACTCGTGGAATAAAAATGGTATATTTTTGCATACTTCCGAGAACGGAGGCGAGGTATTACAGTGTATTATTTCCGATAGAAATGTAAAAGCTTTTAAGGCCGCGGGCGTATTGCTAAGGCGCTATCGGCGGTTCACCGCTCTACACCGGCGACGCCGCGCCGCTCTGCATTTCCGCGAGCTCCCACCTAAGCCGTATTGATTTTAAAATACGCACACGTAATATGAGATTTTGCAGGCAATACTATTGCAATTTTGTCATAAATGGTGTTACGATTTCATTTGTTCCATCAAACCATTTCCATTGTTAAACTTCAAAAAAAAAATTATTCAGAAAAAATTAAGAATCTGATTAGGTAAGAATAATCAAATACTAGAGTCAAAATGTAGGTAGGTATATTAATATGTAAAAAATATTCTGTGTTTATAAATTGCTGATTCTGAAATGTATAGAAAAATTTAAAAACCTTAGGTGTTTGTTTATTGTGTTATAAGATTTTTCATTTTTAAAGTTCACGAATAAAAATACCGCTTATCGATCGACCGTCTTCAGTGAAGCTAGTAGGTAGGTACGTAGGTACGTCAAGATGCAAATCAAGTAGTTCGAGCATTATTTTTTGTGGCAAAAATCCATGGAACCCTAAGGATGTTTGGAAATTTTAAAATATCTTACAATGTAAGAGGAAAAAAGCCTTTAATTGAGATAAACCCTGTCTTCACCCTCTCGGGCCTTCCCTCGGCGCGAGGGAAGGCCCGAGGCGAACCGACAATCTTGGGGCTTGCTCAACAAGATAAATGTTTCTGTTTGCTTATGAGACAATATTGTCTCAAATGGACATTAACATTAACGAACTTACTTTTACCATTTTGTTGAAGTAGCGGTTGGTAGGTATATTTCGCGCATACTCTTAAAACTTACAAACAAATCTGGATAACATTGTAAATTCGACAGAAAATCTAATTATAGGTAACTGTTTATTTTTGGTTGTTTTTGTGCTGTAAAATAGAAACTCGGATAAAATATCCACAGCTTTAGCCAAGTGCGGTGTTGGTGAGTACCTATACATTTTTCAACATAGGTGTTCAATATTTTTTTAAATCTGAAAGAGCCTTAAATATATTTTATGCCTTTGCTGCTGTTTCCTTCCTTTCCGTAACTAATATTTTAGATTCAACTTTGCGAATTTTTTTATTGAAAATTCTAAATTTAATCTTTGATGATTGATGAAGTTTACGTTTAGAAGAATTATTTCCAGTTTGTTTTAGAATTAGTTCAGATTAGATTTGGTGGTTGAATCCTGCAACTGAATTTTTATCTTCGGAAGCTTGAAGGATATAATTTCCTAAACAGGACCTTGGTGCCGGATAATATAGTCGGAAGCGAAACGTCTGCTTGGGATTTGTCGGCTGTAAAATCAGTATTTGCCTGTCCCCTTGAACAGTGTTCTGACAGTTACGTATGAAGTTCGTTTATTCTCTGGTACCCATAGCGACGTATTTCAGGACTGTTTAGAAAATTATGATGCGATCCGTTACAGCCATCAATGCCACATTGTTTTTAGCTACATCTACGTCTAAAACTTCCCTTGCTTAGGCATTGAAAACGCTCGCATTTTGGGATCTATGGTGTTACATATCATAGATCGGATATAAATCTGTTGGAACTGATGGTTTTGTAGACATCGAGCGTGTTTTGATTGTTACTGAAGGGCTTGTAACATAAACTACACAACAAGAAGTATCTTCAATGCTTCTTCTGATTTGAAGGTTCTCCAACAATTTTTGCAGGTGTATAACGACGGCACAGCTCCACTGGTTTAGTAAGATTGCATGAGATCTTGACAGGGTCAAACTCATCTTCTTGTTCGTTAGTACGATTATGCAGCATATTAATAGCAGGCGTCATTTTACGACTGTGCGCCTGTACAAATTCCACTATATTATTGACGCGACTAACGAAAATACATTCCTACATATATTACGGAACGGATTATCTGTCAGCCGAGGAAAAGTCTTTATGTACTCCATTTGCGCCATAAATAAAGCGCCTGAAAACTCCATCAGGATGAGTTTCTACGATAAAGAGCAACATACCGGT
>DWQK01000843.1:0-18173 GCA_018231225.1 Noctuana stator
TGTATGATAGCTACATTCACGAGGAAGGTTATAGGCTATCAAGCATTACGTTACAATTTTTAACGCGGGTGAAATCGCGGGGCACAGCCATTTTAGTTATATAAGGTTAGATTATTCCAATTCTTATGTGATTTATAAATAATCCCTAATTCAAATTCACTAATGTCTATTCAATGCTTCTACAGGCTTTTAAACAAGTAACGTTAACACATACTAGTATTTGTAAAGGGCGGAATTCGGCAATAAATACTGCAAAAGTTCTACAGCATCCGACTGTCCTAATTCCGAGACCCGAACTGAGTCTGAATAAAAAATAAGAACAATACGAAGTGCTCGTATCTACGGGGATGCCTGTGAGGTATATTTTACTTTCACGTGAATCTTTCTAATCGGATTACCTGAAAATGTTGAAAATATGAACGACTATTGAAATAAGTCTATGTAGATTGCAGAATTTCATAAAATTACAGATTTATGAGTAAACCATTATTATGTGCTATTTTATTATTTTTAAAATTAATTTCTATTAAATATAGAACTTTATATAGCTCTTCAATATCACCATCTGAGTGCCTTCTCTCTAACACATCGCGATGACAGAAAAATTATGTGGAAATTACAAATTCTTTCTCCATAGTCTTAACACAACTGAACAAATCGAAATTGTATTCTTTTGTATTCTTCCATCGAACACCATTCAGCCCATCTCTCAACTGCTGTAAGGCACGTAATTGCACCATTACGCCAATTAGGCAGCATAACGTCTTCGTGACTTTAGAACCGTTTTCATCGTTATCGGAGGCAATTTTGCTCGCTTCATGCGCACATTTTGCTCTTGCAAGCGCGATGTTTCGACAATATTCAAATTTGTTCACATGTACTGTCGGAAAGGGTGTGCGATAGGTACACGATGACGAATAAATATGTATATGGAGATTTTTGTTAAGGATGAAATATGAATGACGCGCTAAATTTTGAAGCAGCTCAGCATTCTTACGAAATTTTAGTAACTAAGAAATAATTTTAATGTTGAAAAGGACATTTATTAATTTTTATTTATTTAAACTTTATTATACCAATTTAGAAAAAAAACGGTACAAAAGGCGAACTTAATGCTAAAAGCATTCTCTACCAGCCAACCTTTGGGCTAAGCAGAAAGGCGTAGGCGGTATAAGTAAACACTAAGGAAAGAGTGAAAAATAAAATGTTATAACAAATATTTATATAAAGCTATAATACATAATCACCTACATTTGATATAACACGCACGCCGTTTTATAGGAGGTCGTAGATGGATGCATTTTTATATAACATATCCCAGCATCTACAATATCCACATCACACAAAATAATAATTTATAAAAGAACATAAATATTATTATGCAATACTTTATAACACAACTATTCACGATGGAACAATTACTTTATACAGTAAACATATGGGTTAAGATCTTGTACTCGCTGCAGGCAAAAAGACATTAGGCGTGCTTAGCGTAAAGCGTCGATGGAACATTTAGTTTCGCGTGAAGATTTTGCTTCATATTTGCGTCTGTTGATGTTGATAAATCCATTTCTCCTAAAATGCCTTCTCTATATATATTATTTATGTGTAGGAGTGGTCGCCTTCGGGTATAAATTTTTAGTTTTTGTCGGGGTTTTTTGAAATAATTGAATTTTATTTGTTTGCTTTTAAACTATATTACTACATAGTAGATACGAGTACATATGCAACGATCAAAACATTACGCGGTTTCCTTATAATTCCACTACATTAATTTTAGACATTATGTTGAGTTTAGAAACGCACAAAAGACTAAGTAGTCATTTAAAAAGCGTACCAGATGTAGAAAACCTTCCGTTTCTTGATGTGAATTGTCCAATAAAGGAAAGAGCAGGGCGAAATGCAATAACAACGCGTTCAAGCGAGGTCAATGCGACTGTTCAGGCAGAGTGGCGCCCAACGTGGGGCTACTTTATTTTTACTTTTTATCTAACTTTCCAATTAGTCTGAGAAACGTAAAATATTGAACATTTGAGAATTCTTTTCTTACTTTATTTTTTTGAATCAACTATTTAATTGGCTTTCAGTATACGTAAGTTGTTAAAATAAATGTGTTTGCTTGGTTTGATTATAATGATTCTTTATGTCAATTAGGTGATTTTTGAAATAATTCCATTCGATAATAATAACGTAATCTTATTTTAAAAATAAAATACATGCGTATAAATAGTAACATAGCATGAACGTTTGTTAGATTTAGTCGCCAAAGCCGTTATTTTCTCTTGTAATGTGCAACGCTTTTTAAAATTCTCGTATCCTAGAATTAAAAATGTCTAGAGCACGTAACATTCCTTTCAAAGTCTCGTAGAAAATCTCACAATCAGCTCTTCCATTGTCTAAGAACGTTCGAGAAAAATCCTACAGCATTTGGTGTGCCAGCCTTAGATACTAGGAATCTTCTTGACCTAATTCGAGAGCGAGGGCCGGCCGTTACTCGCACCGTTGGACCCAAATGTTGCCATAACAGCCCGGATAATGTGTTGAGATTGTACTCAAGCTTCGAGGGTTAATTTAGTTTTGTTAGGTTAATATCGTCGCTTAATTGTCATGTATCTGTCTTACTGAGTGATATTGATTTAAATTATTTCACTTAAATGCATCATAAAGTTTTTGAATTTTGAACATATTGGGAGTTGAAGGTTGGTTTTAAAATTTATTGCGTATTTCAGGTGCGTATGTCGTACTAGGTGGCAAATTAAGTGTTACATTTTCGTCAGTCGCCAACAAATAAGAAACTCTATACTCTCATCTGTTTCTTAAAAAAGCTCGTAAAGAAATATAAGTTTAAAACTAAAAGTTACCTTGTATTAGATTATTATTTTTGAAATGTTTAGTCTTGAGTAGTCTTGACCTAATTCGGGTGTGGGGATGTGGTAACTCAGGCAGTTGGACCTGAATAGGCATTTGTTAGATAGTTATTGAGCTAAGATTGTTCTTCTATTTATACAGCGAGATTTTTACTACAACAAGAACCACTACTACTAGTTATGCAACAGAAAAACTACAGTTAATTGCAATATAAAATTGACATTTTGAACACGTTTCTCAAAAAAAAAAACAAATATATTTAGAACAAGCATTTTGCAGCCGAATTTACTGACAGCGCGATAAAATAAAACATGGCTGCAATAGACACCATAGGTGAACTTTTTGCGGTTCACAGTCGAACGCCGCAGTTACAGGCCCGATATTGAGCATCTGTCGCGCCCGCTGTCCATTACGTATTGAAGCTATACTGCGAATGTGGATAAAGGATAACTCATTCAGCATTTTCCAGATTGGATGTGTTGAAAATTTTCGATAGCTTTCCTTCCAGTAGGTTTATATTTTGTTTTAAGAAATCTTGTAGGGCTATAATAAACAACAAATTAAAATAATGGTTAGTAGAACATCATAAAGCCAAACATTGAAAATTATAAGAAGAAACAAAAACAGATAGAAAGATGTTTGAGATAATTCTTAATAAGGAAACGACTCAAATGCCGTCGGTCTGGTTTATATTTATTTTACACATCTATTTACACGAGTAAAATTCGATTGTAAATTACCACCAACATTTTTTGTATTTCGAACGTCTAATAATACAATAATAAAGCAAGAACTAGAAAGAGCAAAGACCAAAGAGGTGAAAATCTGTTTAAAGTTACGAACTCATCGACAAAGGAACTTTGAAAGCGTTAAGTGGCCAACAGAGTCCCAATAGAAAGATGAGTGTGTTTGAGGAAATCCGCGCTACACGTCACACGATGACGCCTTGAATGCCATCGAGTAGGATTATGCGACTGCCGAGACTAAAGCTAAGCCTGGTTAATTGCATCTTCGCAAAGAGCTTTGACATTTCAAAATACGAGCACGCTAGTTTTTGTAAGGTTAAAAGCTACTCTGATTTTGTGAATAGTAAATACCGTGTTTTGTTATTATTAGCCGGACGATAAAGTGTATTCCAAAATACTAGAAAATTCCAATTTAGCGTAAATTATTCCCAACGTTTTGCGTGACGTATACGATAACAGAATAATATAATTAAAATCAGATAAAAGGAAATTGAAATTTTTTTATAGATATATCATGGTTTGATATATTTTATATGGAAAATAAGTAAAATTTCAAGGTACTCTAAGAATTTGTTACGAATCTGGGAAATGTATTTAATATTTATTGTTCAGTACGTACAATATTTTTATAACTGAAGAATAACAGAATCCATTTCATGACTGAGATCCTATTTCATGCATCATGAAATCCAGAAATTGTAACCAAAATGTGCACATACTCCTCAATACGCTTCTAAAAACGAAACAAAAAACAATGAAAAACGAGCTGGATTGGAACTCGAAGTGGCTCGAAGCAAAAACATTCTTTTACATTTTCTGCTCACAGATATATTGTCTTTACAGAAGGCCGTAAGGTCTGATTTATGAGTAAAAGATCGCGTCATAAATCATCCACACCCTCTCGAGCGTAGTTCCGAAAAATTGTATGGAAAAAGAAATTAAAATGGCAGACGAGTATTTACGGCGGTGTCAAGCGCTCCATCCTCGAGTTATTAATTAATCTGCCTAATTAAATTTCGGCTCCGTTGTCGGAAACTACCGTTTTTCAAGTTTGTGTGACGGTGCAGGAAAGTTGGACTACGCTCAGCCGACTCAGCTCATTGGCCGATATCATCAAAATTGTAATCAAAGCTAAATTAAAATCTCCCTGATCTTAATTAAAGCCGTCATATTCAAATATTGGAATATGGTCTGGCTAGTATTTGATAATTTATTTTTAAATATTTTGCTTCGTTTATGAATAGATGACACTTTAAAACAGTACCTACAGTTTACACTAAGGAGAGAAATTCATAGACACAAAATTTAACATTGCATTGAAGAATAGTTTACATTTTTTATTCAGTTCTTTAAAGGGAGTTCTCATTAATTCAGTGGTTCATCAGCTCTTTTGCTGGTATTATATTAAAAATGTAATTTTTTTGTTCGATGAAAAATACGCAAAATATTACAAAGTGCAATAAATTCAGGCGTGAAAAAGGAACGCACAGATGGCATTAAAATTTGGTCCGACAGTCAAATATTTGCCATCTGTGTTTACCTTCCGCTTTATAAGTCTGGGTCGATGGCAATATCCAACCTAAGTGACTTTAATATAATAATTGGAAATGTTCATTCTTTACTGGATAAGGACACAAATTCGTTATCCACTTACAAATGAACTTCAAAATTTGATTCTTAAAACTTTAGTAATTTTAGGCCTTTAAGCAAATAATTTTTAAAGTGCTGAATAATTGAGAATGATTTTTATATGGCTATAGAATTTATAATTTTTCTTTGATTTACTGGATCTTCTGCACCGCAGTAAAAACAACAGTAGTAGAAGTTTTTTTTAGTTTTAAGTGGCTTTTCTTGATATTTGGTATTGTAATTTTTTTTGGAGTCGAAATGAATTGTAGGTCTTTTTTACAATACAATCTTTGCAAAATATCTTTGAAAGGCAGTGCTTCAATACTGTTACCTTCAAGAACTTTGATCTTTAAAATACGAGATTATCGGTACCGGTAACAGCGGCAAACACAAAGTATGAGTGGCTTTTGGCTCAGTCACTTTGACTCTCATTTTTCTTTTTACCGTCGAACTCGTTCTAGTCCGAAATTCCCTTTGAAGTGTTAAATTTCCTTTTGGGACGATCGATCGCTAGGCAGTTTTAGTATTTTGCCTTTTAGTAGTAGTATACTCGTATCTACAATATGATATCAATAAAACCCGGTTTAACGACTGTTGTCTATTGATAATAGTGGTGATATCCTAGTGGTTAAGAATAAGGCATCTTAGTCCAGAGGACGGGGTTTAAAGTACAGCATTCCCAAAGATAAAGTTTTCATATCACCCACACACACACACACACACACACACACACAACATAAGAAAATAATCCAAGCTACGCACAGCTTGGCATATTTTCTTCAGTCAGCGTTATTCTTATCGCATGAAAATTCTCTTTGATGTGTTAAATTCTCTGATGAAAATCGTTTGCTCTTCATACTTTTCTTTGACGTGGTGAGTAATTTGCTTTGTAGTAAAGTAAAGTATCATGACGCATATAATTCAATTGGTTAGACGTTACGTAAATTACTGTTGAAATGAAACAAGGCTTTTGTGGTCTGAGACGACATATAGAAAACTCATAAAATAAAGGTATTACTCGTACCTAATATTAATATGACATGGTTTTTGTACACTACATCCATTTCCAACATTAAAATCTGTTATTTGTACTATGGTTTGAAACGTATGGGTGCAAATAACCTTTATATCACACCACCATTTTAGCTCTATCATTATCTTTCCCATTGGCACTTCGAGAATTTTTAAAATTTGTAGTAAATAAAACTTAAGTATATTTCTAAATTAGACTGCATGTGCATGCAAAGTCTGCACCATATCATATTAATCAAAAAACAATACATTATATGGAAGGTAGAAAATAGTTAGATTCACAACAAACTCCTTTGTACATTAAAAAAAAGTAACACAAGAAAACGTTGACACTAATGCCTATTAAAGGATTTGTTTTCCAAACCAGCTCCTTAGAGATTTCGAGCTTACGAGAAGCGAAATTGAAGAAAAAAGCAGAAAGCCTCAATTTTCTCACGTAATTTTCTCACGTAATTGTGAGATTGGGTGTGGCCAGTGGGGAAAATGAAGGCAAATTTAGATGGAGGAATATAAGATCCCTATTCGAATATTTTATTTAGGGGTAAAATGGTAATTTGTTGATGGAAAAAAAAACTGTTTGAAATAATGCGTCAGATTCCAAGGCTAATCCGCTTCAGAAGAAGTATATGGATGTAACGACACTTGGTTCGTGTGGAGTTTACAGTTTTAGAAAACTGTGACTTTAAAATTCGATTTTGCATTGAGTTTGTATGGTTGTGTAAAACGTGTCTATTGAACATATTATAGTTTGTTATACAAGACATATTATTATACTAGTAACAGTAATTATTGTATCGTTACCTAATTTCCAAGGTAAACATTTACTTTGTTTGAGAGAAAAATACGCTATAAAGGAACTTAAAATCGTCAATCCTGTCAAGTATACTTCATCCAAGATCTAAACTAGACACTTGGAAAAGGAAAAACTCCAAAACATCCCACACTAAAACAACGTGCTTCGGAAAAGGTGTATTCTTAAGCTTAATAAAGTTTTCATATCGCACGGTTCTCAAGAGATTTCTGACCTGCTCGTAAGAATGCCGTATTTGAATAAAAGACGTAAAACCTCTCCAATTTCCTCACGGACCTAATTGCGAGATTGGGAGCGGCCAGTAGAGGAACAAAGATGCTTGAAAAATTCGTCCCAATTTTACGTCGATGAGGTTAATGGTGTTGTTTATGGAATATGACTAAGTTATTAAGGATACGACGATGAATAAGGTCTGTGGATTCAATTGAGTTTGTAATTGAATTTATTTTCCATTAATGTTTCCGGTCCATTTCTTCCTGAGGATATTTTGCTCATTCTTCCCTCTTAATTTTTTAAGCGTCTCCATAGACTTACTCATGAAAATGCTCTCAGCTAATATTCCATTGGAATAACCGAATGGAATAATTATTACCTGTAACAAAAACGAAAATTCAATTATTATGATGAGAGGCGGCCAGCAGGTAATTCGTTAATTTATTGGATGTGAAGTTATCGATAAATTGGTGCGGTAATATATGAAGAACGTTGCATGTTGCGTTATCACTGAGGTAATTGAAAGCTGAATAAACGTGATGTAGTGTTTTCAATTTTGTATTTTGTTGGTCAATTTTTACTTCATGTTTATCTTTTATTTAAATTTTATTTGCAACTTACAATATTTGGAGAAATATGAATTTGGCGCTTACTACGAGTTCATACGCTGTGCCATTGTCTGTCTCACCTCATACGCAGTTTTGGCCATGTTTTGTTAAGCTGAGTTTGTTTTTTTTTGCGAGCATTATACGCCCTCTTAAGGTATAAAAAAACACTATCAGTAAACGCTTCTCAAGAGATATTATAACACTGACTTTCCTGTTCGCACGGCGGGACCCTGAAAAGTTCCTATAAAAATCCATGCCGATGTTCCCTTTGACAGGGTTCAGAGGATAAAGGAAGTTCAAAGAAGCTTTTAGTTCGTTATTTAGTAGGCGTGTTTGATCAAAATCATAAGACCTCGTAAGTCAACCTCTTTAGGGTTCGCCTCGAAAAATATGAATTGTATATTACCCAGCCAAATATTTGTGTCGACATATTTTTGGATGCAATACGGGAAAAATGAGCCATTTTGACGGTGATCTCAAACAGAACTGAAGGCCGAACGACTTTTGTTTGCTTTAAGCGTCGTATCACAGATTAGATAATAGTTCGTATTTATAAGAAGTAATAATTTTTTTCACCAGTTCCACTCCAGCTCAACTCCAGTATAAAAAACCTACAAAACTGGGGATACTGTAGTATATTTTCAACCCACTTCAAAAAAGGCGGAGGTTTTCAACTCGACTGTTTTCATAAGTTTGTTACCTCATAGCTTTCGACTGGGTGAACCGATTTGGATAATTCTTTTTTGATGTAAAAGCTGATGCACCGTGTGGTCTCATTAAACAAAACCTTATAAGTCTTAAATATGTATTATGTGCGCAACAATTTTGAAGTCGTTTGTATTCGTTACGTGAGTTATAATTAAATAGATGAAATGTGCAATGAAAGTTAAATTAAAGCAATTACAATCCTATATCTTTTCTCAAGAGAAACAAATTGCCATCTAATGAGGACATTCCGCATGGCCTGCCACTAAGCGAAGCGGAAAAAGGGTGTAATGGCGAAACGAGATGAATTATGTTATCGTTATAATTAATTTGAAACTGGATAACGTTTTATCCAATCATTGTATTTTGAAATTGAGCTAATCCAATTTTCATAGTAATGTAAAATGTAAATTAAACAGACATCCCGCTAGATGATGATTTTATGAAATACTGTGTAGTGTAAAAGTGGGTTCCTAAAAGTAGGTGTATCGAATATTCAATATTAGCGTTGCCAAGCTACCTTAAGAATCGTTACTGCTAGAGAAATATACAAAAGGCTAATAAGAGACATCCGAATATTCTTATCAGCAAACCAGAAAAGGGCACAATGGTAGAATATAATTGTGTTGCCACTATTGATAGAAAAGATAGCAAACTGTGAAGGTACATAGCGACAAGAGACATTTACTTCTATGAAGATATATGTAATCTAAGTTAGAAAATAAGATCATTTAAGGTCAGACGTGTTGCCTCAAACCGAACGAAGGGGTAACAAGGGACGGTCCCTTGTTGGGCGCCAAAGTTTTCAACTAGTTTGAATCGTCTATATGCTCTCTCATATTGTCATTTACCAACTAACTTTTCAAAGTATAAAAGAACCTTATAAGTTTCAACAACAATTTCCCTAGAAATTTGTTTTTCCTAACTCATACTGAGATGAGACGATATTTGAAAAGAAAGTTTGCAATACATATACGTAGCTAAATGGAAGTTCTTTTTATTAACTTACATCTAATTCATAACAGCTAAAGTATACTCTACTTTAATCAATTGATCCATTTCTAATATTTTTCTAGGCCTTTTCTGAAAAATTCTGGCAGTACAAATGTCCATAACACCATGGCAGCGTGACAGCTGGAATTTTATTTAGGACTTCACATTCTTCCGTGTTCGTGTTGGAAATGTTCTGCTTCAGCTATATTGAGATTCCTCTGTCGTCCTGTCTCAAGAATTATGTTACTGGGTCAAACATATTTGTCTAATTCGAATATATATAAAGAAAAATTTAATGATCATTGAAATCCATTGGGTCCATTAAGTCACATATACTATGGTACTAATTGTGGCTAGAACTCTAGATTATAGACATTTTGTGTTTAAAAATTGAGTGCAGCTTCAATCGTTTTGTCTTTATTCGTTATGAAGACTACCGTAATTCAATTTAGAAATTACAATACTGTTATTAGGTCTATCCGTCTTAATTAACCGCAATGCAATGAATAAAAATTCATTTTTAATACAATCTCAAGTCAATATTCTTCATCACAATCATATTTTAAAATTGATACTATAAATTTTACGAATCATAACCGATTCTGATAATCTAAGCATCCCCAAAACCTCCATCGTGAATGACAAAGTTTACGGTGCAAGATTTACTCATTGTGGGTTCGCCGCTAAACTGGTTTAATTTTTATAGTCATAATATTCTAAATCCCAAATTCAGCTAAGATAAATTACTACAAATAATTTTGCATAAATCACCACCCTCTCTGTCTGAAGTGACAAGAACTGGCCGCACTTATCGTCTCCCCACAGAGGCTTAATTTACGGCCCACCTAATATAAAGAGGATTGCCGGACATTTATTTGACTAGACAACCTAATGGTATCCTGTAAGCTTCCATTTTGTGGGGACGAGTTCGCAATATAAGTTAAAAAGTTTTTATGAATAAGAATCCATTTATCCATCCATCGGTCTTTGGAGGTCTACTGCTGGGCTTAGGCCTCTCCTGAGTGGCGCGAGTCAGTCCGGTTCTATGCTGTGGTTCCAGCGGTTTCCCGGTATCTTCCTCAGGTCATCAGTCCACGGGGCCGGAGGGCGACCTGTGTTTCTTTTGCCGGGATGCGGTCTCCATTCGAGGACTTTTCTTCCCCATCGGTTGTCAGTCCTCCGAAGAATGTGGTCGCAATGAAAGTAAGAATAAAAGTTTAAAAAGGTGCCCGAAGAGTAAGTGTATAGTAACTAGAAAAAGAAAGATATACAAATCGTTAATCAAACATTGTAACGTCCAAAATAGTTTACAAGAAAACAATGACAGAAAATGCTGTAAATAGACGGCGAGATCGTCTCAACAACAAGATCGCTGTTCTGTTGATGATATTTAACAGCTTTAATTTAAGAAATGTTGGATTAAATCGACGCGAATTACGAGGACAAGGTAAATATAAAAAATCCGCCTGGGATTACGCAAATTTTCCTTGTGGTGGGCAGAAGCGGAATAATAATGGAGTCGGGATTTAAAGGAATCCAAACGACGTTTTCGAGGTGCCTTTGTTGATAAATTACAGTGTTTTTTACTAATGTACGCCGTTTAAGGCGCATTTTCGCATCGTGGTATTAAAAAGAGGTTTCTCGGATAAATCGCCGGTCGTAAAACGATATTGCTGGAAATTGTTCAGTTTGTAACGTATTTTTATGAATACAATCATGATACTTTGTTTTAGAAAGTATTCATCAAAAGGCTCGAGTCTTTTGATGAATGTTCGATGATATCGTGTGACAGTATTTTTATACTTTAATTATGAACTCATGATAGGTCAAGACTTCTAAGAAAACTAAAATCAGCAGTCATCAAAAGTTTGTAGCCATGAACACGCATTAATGTAAGTAATTTGTCACCAAAGAATCAACAATGCTTAGGGGATTAGTTAGGTCATTTTTCCTTTATCGCTTATAAATAATTTATTTGTAGTGTAGTCAAATTAATGAACGGTCTACACTTCCTCACCTTGATCTCCGTCCCCTTAGCTTCCAGTTTTATAATTATTTACTTTGTATTTACCCTAAAAGGCGATATCTTAATGAAGTGCCAAAACACGAGTAGTTCATTATATTTCGACGCACGGTTGCTCGAGAGTTCGTTAATTAAGGACATTGAAGCAGAAAATTGAATCGCGCCATGCATATATGTTAATAGCGTTATTCGAATTCCTTTGAACGGAATACTAATTTTCGTGTCTTGGCGAACAATTTGCGTTAACATAATATTATTATTACATGCTTAACTCACCCAAAACACTTTATCGGTGTATCTACATACCATATCGTTTTTTACATACTGTATTATTGTTACTATAAATATGTTCTACTCGTATTGCTATTTAATATTTAAAGAGCTATGGAAGAACACAGCCTCCTGAGTCCTGTCGTGATTCAGGAATTTGTTCTCTTAAAATGTTTACTAGGATGGTTCTACGACTAGCTTTTGTTAAAAAATAAATGCTTTTTGATTTTTTTATGATGTTCGAGCATATTTATTTCTTAACGCAGCATCATAGCACTAAATAACCGGTAGCTATTTTAACAAAGCACCTATTAGTCTTTTTAATGAGGATTTTCTGTTTGAAAATTCAACGACAGTGAACAGGTACCCTTATCCAATGAATTTTAAGCTAGGCAAATAGATAATAGACAAGCATGCGAACAGTATAGTCACTTCCACCATTTTCACGTGAAAAAGCAGTAATTCAGACAATGGTGGCATTTGAATAAAATAATAGTATGGGACTCGTCCACCATATGGCAATGGGGAAGCACAATGGAATTGAGGGCGAAGTTTCACGAGGTTCACTTTATTTGATGGGATGGGCAGCCCTGTCAAAGTTTTGTTGGTATAGTGATGTAACAAAATACTTAAAATACATTACGAGTGTGATATAAAAATATTATATAAATAGTACAATTGATTTGGAAATAGAAAAATATCTATTTAGGAAATATATACCTACATAGAAAGTGCTTAATTTTGAATGTACACGCAAAAACATATTTCTTGAATAATACTGACTACACTTCTCGTGTAGTCAGTAATCGTGTAGACTGTGAAAATCTATTAGCTATATCAGTAGTAGTATATGTGTATAAGTAGTAAAGGTATGTATTTATGTATTTTATACTTTCATGTCTTAATACCTGCATTGAAGGTTAGATGTTAACTCTCCTGTTCTGCGTGATTATGACATGTAAGTTATAGTTTACGACTCTCAAAAACACAAAAGGCCTTCAGACAAAAAATTACCATTTTTAAATATTTATTTTATGAGTTTTTGAAATAAAATATTAAAGTTAATAAATTCATTGTGACGAATAAAGTAAATAACAACAAAGTACCAGCTGAGAACATCACTAAATTAAACGAATTGCAAAGAAAGTTTTGTGATTCTGCCATGTCAGTCGCTTCCGGGCACACAAAAAGGGTTTTATTGAAAAAGGGTTTTGGGGCACTGAAAGCCTTGCAGCGGTTCTGATAGAAGTAATGTGTTAGAAATAATTCACTATCACTCTTTTTTGGATCGATCTATAGAGTTTATATATTTAGTTCTCGTCAAAACTACTTAAGCAGCGCTTACTTCTAGTGCTATTAATCTTTCTACCGAACCAAATAGGTAAGGGTAACATTAGTTCTGTTTTTATTCTGTTCGATCTGTTATTATTCAGTAAATGTACCTATGTACACTTCCTAATAAACAGTGACTATTTTTTTATACTTTTAAATTTCGATTGCGTAGAAGCATAAGAGGATTTAAACATTTATATAAACCCTGTAAAATCTGAAGCTCACAGTCAGAGAACACTGATACATATTGAAACCTTGAACACTGATACATATAAAACGTCTAAAATATTAGATTTTAGACGTTTTATAGCAAAACTTGTTATAGTTTTAAGTAAGCAATTATTTATAAGACAGGGAGTTATTTATACGGGAGGGAGTGAACGTGTGAATTACTCGTAAGCTGAGTTAGAGCGTTGTCTTGAGTTGCTGTAAGTTACAAGCGTCACATTTAATAAAACTTCGAGCTAATTCCCTTTGTATAATTCTACTCCCTACCTCATTACTATATTTAAACTGAAACACGTATGCCATTAAATTTTGGGAAATGAAATAACGCATAGTTAACAATAATTTTATAGTAGGACCCAGCATAGTCATAGCATTAAAAATGCAGCGACGTAATTTTTTATTGTAATGACAATCCACATTTAGCGATTAATTTATTTCATTGATTTCGTTATCTTATAACATGCTCTGTGTTAACGCAGTAATTAGGGATCGCAGACGTTGCACAGTTTGCACACCTGTGGATATGCAACAGGAGCGAACTGAGTCGAGTTTGATGATTAATTTACACCATAATTCGTGATAAAGGATAATACGTTATAAATGTAATCAGAGAGTGAAAACTGAAGAAGTCACTATGAACGGGAGCGTTTAAAACAAATCCATGAATACATAAGCCAATATGTCTTGTCTCGTCCTGTGCCCTTTAATTCACTACGTTACGCTGTTTTCTTCAGACAAACCTTTAGTCCAGTACAGACCTTCAGTCTTTATGGACGTAAATAGTAGGTAAGTACCTAAAATGTGACCATTAAATATGTATTAAGATTCATTTTATTATGATGAAGTACTTAAATTTCAATGACTAATTTAAGAATCTGATTTTAATTAATATTATAACATTGAGATTAAAACGTTAAATAGATAAGAAAAGTAAATTAAGCAATTCTGAGAAGCTACATATATAATATGTTTTTATAAATAAATAGCAAAGAAACTGGCAAAAGTTGAACCTCTATCCCTTCGGCGGAAAGTACACAATTTTCTCGGGAGATGAAAGCCAATCCAGATTTCTCAGAAGCGTCCCTTCAATATGATTTGAATAATACAAATAGTTTTGGAATCACCCTCTTTATAGGTGAAGCGTGTAGGGAATGTTAAAGCTACGTACATTCGCCCCTTCCTTCACATTTAGACCTTAGTCATACTCGTATGTTACGAGTAGGCATAGTAAGAGTTAGGTACCTTAAAATTTTTATGTGTGCTTATAAGTGGTGTTATTAAAAAATAATATCGTATGTACTTATATGTGATTTAGCTGTAAGAATAAAGCTTGTTTTCTTTCAATGGCTGACAAATGGGTAGAGTTAAATCAAGGATTGAAACAAAGAAAGAAACTCACAAGTAACTCATTAATTACAAGTAGGGACATATATGGCTCATCTAAAGACGTATGTTATTAACTGTAATAACTCCAAATTGCCTTCTTAAACTAATGTCACGTACGCACCGGATCCTCGTTTCTCCTCGTAGAAGTTTAAATTAAAATCTTGCAGGAAATATGGATGTCATTTGTTCCGCGTGTGCTGATTCATGTGTTATTTTGCTGTTAACTTCAAAGTGAAGCTTAATTAAATGTGAACTACATAATTATTTCATTACTAACTTTCTTCTATCTTACAATATCAGACCATAAAAATTCATAGTATGTATTTGTAATTATTACATACCAGCTGTGCCCCCCGGTTTCACCCGCGTTAAGAATTGCAACGTAACGCTTGATAGCCTTCCGCGATAAATGAACTATCTTACACTAAAACAATTTATCAAATCGGTTCAGTAGTTCCTAAGATTAGCGCTAAAAGGAACAATCAAACAACCAAACTTCAGCTTTATATTACGAGTATTAGTACTTATAAATTATATACGAATATAATTTTCACCCAACATATACACACTTTATTTTTTAAATTGCTTTCCTCGCCTCGACTAATGTCACATGCCTTTTTACCTACGCACTCCGCATTCCGTGATATTATTGCATTACGTGGGAGTTTAAATTAAAATCTTGTAGGAAATGTGGGTCTCATTTGTCGCCCGTGTTCTGATTCAGGTGCAATTTTGCTGTTAACTTCTGAGTTATGGGCGACACGTGAGTTTTCATTGATCAAGGAAACAAACTGAATGAATATCCACATTATCCATTTAGAAACAGCACAAAATAATAACGTTAAACCTAGTTTGAATTATGATTCATATTGCTTGTAAAATATTACGTAATTTAATGTTCTTATTATTTAACATTTTAAGTTTATGCGTGCATCTCTACGAAGATTAGTAGAAATCGGTTTGTAGTGGTAAGATCATCCCATTCTGTTGGTGATTGTAATGCATTATTACCCGTGCTTTTTTAGTCCGATTTTTACTAAATCAGCGGAGTGGGCGTGACTTAAAAGTCTTTGCTTAGTCCGATCTTTTTGTGATGTAAGGCATTGCAGAAAAGAAATGATACTGATATATTTTCACTCATTAATTCAAGTCTTACATTTATATCGACTTAGAATTACAAGAGGTTCGTGTGTAGTTCCTAACTACATATTATTATATACTTATGTGTGAGGCACTTTGATTTACAAAAAACAATATAATTTTCTAAGTTTGGAAAAATTCTAAACTTTATATAGTTTTATATCACAGGTACACAACAACGCAAAAACTGTTCCTTTCAAAAGAACCAATTAACATATTATTGACGCAATATCCAAGAGTCAGGGCCTTCATTAAAAAGGTAATTAGCGAAATTACGGAAGCTGCTCAGGTCTCTAATAAAAAGGCTGTGACAAAGGAGAATTAAAAATTCCTCAGAGGTTCGTACCTGATCGCATGCGGCAATTTGGACAAAGTACGAGTACAGTAGATTTAATAATGTAGTTTAAATTAATAACTATTTTGATAGTTCCTGTACCAATTTTAATGTCCTATTATTTTTGACCAGTGTTGTCATATTGAGCTATAATTTTTTTTTAAATAAATTCATGTCTTAGGACTACAATTTTAATATGAAATATGAAATTACAAACTTTGAATTCTAATAAATTTTTTTTGCGAAGACTAGTGGTCTGGGTCGCATTGAAAATATATCCTTTGGCCATAGTCCACCACGCAGCATGCAGGTTTTGTCAAGATGTTTTCCTTCACCATTGCAGCTTAACTTAGAATATAACTTAAAGGTTATTAGTGAGTGCCGGTCGGATTTGAACCTGGTCCTCTGCCTTAACTACTGAGCTGCCACCAGCTCCTCCTACATACACTAAGTAATAATTCAGGATACCTAATATTATTCGGTAAACCGTATAAATTTCTTATCCACGCGGGTCAATTTGCGGGCATCAGCGAACCTTGCATACAAAACAACACAACTTCGATTTAACATACAAGATAGCACATAGCTCAATACATTAGGCGGCAGATTAGCCGACTAATTGGGCCTGAGCCTATTTGTGTAATCTCCGGTTAATTGGATTGCATCGGTCAGGTGGAGTTTGCCCCGGAAAACCTGAAACGGGGTCAGCTAATAACCACAAAACAAATACATTACGTGCAAATAAAGGTGTAAAAATCCCGTCAACAGATACCTACACAAATGTGTTTAAAAAAGGTTGCAATATCATGAAGAAAGGTTGGATACTCTATTGCTGATTTGTTTGAGCCACTTGATTCCCGTGAGGTTACATAAACCAAACGTTATTAGTGCCTTTTTATTAATATAAGAGCAAGACAATTAGTTACAATTACCGGGGAAGGCCTGGCGCACACTGCTCCAATGCGGGTTGGTGGATATACTATAAATATATTAACTTTTAGGTACCATTTGAAATATATTATGTAGGTACATGGATATTTGATAATATACTAGTTAATGTGCAAACAAAAAATAGGGTTTAAACCGTTTTTAAAGATAGAGATTGATGTGGAATCTCTAATACTTTGCAGAAATGAGGCACTGCACGGACCTAAAAGAATTTAAGAGTAGCAAAAAGTCTTCGGGAATTCAAAGAGCGTCTTGCAAATTTCTTTTCGTAAACGAATAAAAATATAGCAGATTATCATTTATATTACATTCCACTAGCTACCTCATCAGTTCTGGTAATAAGTGAAATTCACTCATGCCTTATATAACTGATAATTATACCTACATAAATTACGTATTATTAACAATATGTCATAGTAGTAATCACCATGTCATCTGGTAATTGATGTTAGTATGTTGCGTTATTGTCATATAATTTCCATAATCGAATAACTAAGTTGATTTGTTAGTTTAATACTCCATGTTGTTTTAGTGATGGATCATTAATTGCTAATCAATTGATTATGCTTAAGCTATGTAAATTTAAGGAATATATTAATTTAAGATGCCAGACAGTAGAATATCCCATTATTATTTATTAGATTCAATAGGTTTTCGTGTAAAAAAAAACGTCGAGAAAAATCAGCATACAGTATGTAGGTCTTGTACTACGTCAAAACTACTTACCCGCTGTACTATTTTCAAGCCCTTTCGAAAAGGCATATAAAGTTCAAGTATAAAATTGTATAGGTAAGTGCATTCGAGAATGCCTGATAGTAAACAACAAATAGTCAGAGCCATATCTAATACTTATATAAAATTCTCGTGTCACGGTGTGCGTGATTGAACTTCTCCGAAACGGCTCGAC
>DWQK01000844.1:0-18171 GCA_018231225.1 Noctuana stator
GTGAAAATAATGTAAGTCTGAAGTTTTTCTATATTCTTCGTAAATTAAAATATTGAATTACTGTATTGTTTAAATAATGTATCAAAAAAGTAAACAATTTTCTTTTAAAGCGTCTAGCAAATTAAGCAAGCAAATTTTTAGCCGACACCGCGAACCTCGAAAAAATGTTTATATTGACAAAAAAAGTTAGTGAAATTTAAATATTGGCATCAGTTACAAAACACGCAATTGCTTATCGGTTTCTCGGTTTCGACGGAGCTGCGGAGATGAGCTACAAGATTAAGAAATTGAAGTCTGTCAAATCGAAAATGAAATTCGGCAACGCAAAAATGGACTTGGGAAATCCAATCTCCGGCCAACAATGCCAATGATAACCCGACGGTACTTAGAAGGTTGATGAAAATGTGATTGCTAATTAAAGTTGACACAGAAATGCGAATAGTGAATAACAAAATCTTCATTTATTCGGTCACGGTTTGCCTCTTACGTTTAGCATTAAATGATTGACTCTGTTTCAATTTCGTCTAACACGAATGCAGCGGTTGAACGAATCGAAACACGATTATATTATTGTGAGAAAATTTTATAGGTACGTTTCGCCTTACGGTGTCTCTATAACGTTTAGTGTGTGATTATGTTTTGGAGAAGTTGGTCTTGCGATTGCTATGAATAAAACACGTGAGTAAGGTTTCTGAGCTGTCGAATATTGTGTGATTTTTTTGCCACTTCTTACATAATATGCCACCCTGGTAGTCGCTATTATTGTAACAAAATGGTGCATGATCGAAAAGTGCTTCCGGACGATTAGCTTTACAAACAATGTTTGAATTTGTTGTTAACTTCGCCTCCTTTTGCGTTAATAGCGTTACAATGTTTGCGAATTCTATTACGCATTGTGCACTTGAGGCCCGTTTGGTTCCTTTATTGCGAACCGTTCATCGATTGTTCGTTTGACTGATCCTGTTTTGTTGCGGAACGCTTATTTTATCACGAATGTAGGTTACTAGAGTTAGCAACTATCGATAAAAACTTTAATACAATTTTTCCTGACATTGTCGCAATTTTTATTTTAATACTGCCCGGTTTTTTATTTTAATATTTGTTTTCGATCAGATCTTAACGAAACATTATTTAGCACCGTTTCCATTTATATTTGTATCTCAACTTTTCCAATTTTTCTTACATTTGAAATGAAGTGATACATTATAAAAGAGCCACCCACATTTGTATAGCGGAGTTATTATGGACACGTTATGCGTCATAAATATTTCGGGAACATAAAATTAACACTTAAAAACATGGGTTCTCGAGGCACCGCAACGTCTACGAGGCCCGACAAAAAATATGGGGATCGCTTGCAGAACTGCGGCGAGAGTCCAGTCTGACCACAAAAGACCAATGTACTTAACCAAATGAATTTGAGTTCTATTAATTCCGTGTTAGAATTCATATTTCAATGGTACAGGACTGAAAAGTTTTCTGGACCTTTGTTTTCTATAATCACGACTATAAACCGTAAGATGTTTGTGTTATGGTTTACTTTTGATAAAAATAAAGTTTTGTTCGGTTCCTCGCCTTATCAAAGGACATACTTGTTGACATGTTGTTTAATTGATCGGTGCTTCCCAGTAGGGGTCTAGGGCCTTACATGTGGCGGTTTCTTTGAGGAATTATTTGAAATTGATAAACTATAAATGCCTTCACAAGTGGAAGATGCCACTGTAACATTTTTTCCTACAAAGACTGCTGTCAAATTTAGATTGGATTTAGGGCAATTCTTGTGGTATTAGCTGTAGTGAGTGACTGATGTTGTTTCCAAGAACGATTAGTTCTATTATTAAGATACCTACACAAAAAATTTTATTTGGATAAAGTAAAGCTAATAGTAGATGTAAGAAACTTAAAATTAATAAAGCTATAGTTTAAATAGAGGATAATTAAGTAGATTAATATTTATTTTTAGTAATTTTCTTTTAAAAAGTCCTTAGTGTCTTATATAAGATGTTCACTGCTATTATCAGTACATCAAGCTAATACGAGAATTTCCCTGACTATATTAATATAATTATTGTGGGGAGAAAACAATTTTTTTCTGGTCGCAGTCCCGACTCAATAGAAGCCAACATGCATCCACAAAGGCGTTGCAAAAATCGACGACCGGCGGCATCCTTTGACGATAGGTGGTCTCCAACCACTGGCCGTGATGTGATTATAATAGCCACACTTTACTCACACACGCCTTCATAAATACAGAAATGTTATATTTTATATCCTTAGAGATTTTATTCGCAATCACTATCGAACGGCCCGAGTTAATTATCCCTCGCGATTCTTTCGCGATGAAACATTAATTAAATTTTTGATGACTTTCTTTTCACTGTGGAAAATTAGGAATGAGTATGTATGAATTCTTAGCTCAAGATGAAATATTTTTATTATTATTATTCTTTTATTCGATTCTTAAACATTAACAAACCTTTTTTTTTAATAAATTGAATTTTAGCTAATACGAGTATCTATTCGATCAAATTCTTTTGTCTGACGCAATGAGATGTCCAATTCGGTAGCATTATAGTTACCGGTGGAATTTATTTGTATCGAAAGAAATTGGATATTCTTGCTTGAAAGAACTTCCAATGGTACGTAAAATTGACGGTGGATTCCTACTGTTGACGAACATGAACTCGATTGAACAATACACACTGAATGCACAATTGCTTTACCGTCTCATATAATTGTTATCTCTGGTCTTACACGGGCTACTTGACTTTAAGACGGTGGCAGTTTCTGAATAATATAGTAAGCTCTTTTATTCAATGCCCATTCACAGAGGATGGGTAGTTAAACCTTTGGTTTATCTAATAGAATTAAAAGCAGTCCTTTTCACAATTATGATCAGGGATCCTAAATAAATTACATCATACTTTTGGATAGTTTATGAGTGCAATTTTAAAACACACAAAAGTTACCTACTTCTCTGATATAAGACTGCTGATATAAGATTGCATCAATTCTTTTAACTTGAGAGGTCCGAGTGCCTGCCTACCTATGGAGATTTAAGTTTTAATCCTCCATGGTAAGTTTTAGGTTTACATTACCTTTTTGCTAAACTGTAGTTCATTTTTACAATTACTTCATCTTTTACAATTTAAAGCAGACAAGTATTTTGAGATCTTAAATTGCAATTGTTTTTCCATACATCTGATAATTCCTTTTTGTTGTAGGTCAGGGTCGTATGAATCAACTGGGGGGTGTATTCATCAACGGTCGGCCTTTGCCGAACCACATCAGGCTGAAGATTGTAGAGATGGCGGCAGCCGGCGTGCGACCGTGTGTCATCTCGCGTCAACTGCGCGTCTCTCATGGCTGCGTCTCCAAGATCCTCAACAGGTACCAGGTAAGGAGAAGTGACGTCAAATTTTACTAAAAAGAAAAATAAAGCTTGTAATGTTTACTGAGGTCCTATGATCTAATAACTTGTAGGCACTGTAGTACTATTAACACTGCTGATGGTTAAAAATTTTTAATATGTTCTTACATAAAATTATAATAATCTTACATAATATACATAATATACATATACGTTCTTACATAATATAATAATAATAAATTTTTAATATGTTCTTATATATTAAAAATTTACTCATCATAATGTTTTTCTCTTGAAAAAACTTTGTTTATTAAAGATTTTTTTTTGTTATAGGAAACTGGATCCATCCGTCCAGGCGTGATCGGCGGTTCAAAACCGAGGGTGGCAACGCCTGAAGTAGAAAACAGGATCGAAGAGCTCAAGAGACAAAACCCAGGTATATTTTCCTGGGAGATTAGAGATAAACTTATAAAAGAGGGCATTTGCGATAAAAACACTGCTCCGTCAGTGAGCTCGATTTCAAGGCTTATAAGAGGAGGCAAAAGAGATGAATCAGACCCTAGAAGAAATCATAGCATTGACGGTATTCTAGGTAAGTTATACTTACCTTGGACTTATGAATTATGTAGAACAATATGCTATTAAAGACATTTTAAGTTCGAGTAATGCTTCCTCATAGGGCATAGTTGAAACTGTTTATTCTCTTATTGTCGGGTAACAGTATTTTCCTCATCTGAGCGCCTACACAAAGTATGCATTCATGTTTTCACGTGGGATATGGAGCAGTATTTGTACTCGTATGTTCAAACTGTTTCAAGCGGAATAGTACGATTCTTATTTACGTTGACCCGCATATTAAATTAGTTTCCAGAGCTCTTTAGCTATAGGGTTAGAAGCGTCATGCTTTATTCTCAACCGCAAGGCTGTTTATAAAAATAGAAATTAATAATACATTTAGTTATACTTAGGTTAGAAATCCTTGTAAAGTTTGATTTCAATTCATGTTTTAATTCGTCGACAGAACCTTCACCATAACGATGCATAAATAACTGGCCGTGTCATCATAGTCTTTAGCGCCGATTCGAGACCATAATCACTTAATTTAGTTTAAAGCACACTATTATTATAATTTTATTCCTATAATGAGACTGTCGGAAACGTTTGCAAACGTTTGCAAAATGGCGTATAAAGTTAATAATCCACGTAAAAGTGAAGAGGACCAGGCGCGCGCGCACGCCACAGCAGCGCCCCTTGTGTCGGCTTCGGAAATTGTAGGTTATAAAAATGAAATTAGTACCCAAAGCTGTTATTATCCCATCGCGTTTGGCCGCGAGGCTTGCATTACGACAATCTGTCCGTACTGCACGTCTTGTGCCGTATAGCTATCCAATATAAAATGGCGCTCCTAATATCCCGGTTGAGCGACGGAGTGCGGTTTTGATGGCGAGATTCTGCGCCGCGATAAGATTATGCATATTAAGTTGTACGCGGCTAAAGTAATGTCTACACGGAAAAAGCGATCCTTAGCTCAGGTTCATCCACTCTCATGCGTATTCAAGGTTCAGCAATAGACCGCAAAATCGAGTGATGAAAGTAAATTCATCATTTAAGAACATTCAATAGCAGCCTAGCTAGGCTCTTTTGAATTTCTGATACGACAGTATTTAAAAATTTATCTGAGTAGAGTAATATAATAATTGTTATCCTTACAAGCCTGACAGTTTGCTTTCATAAAGAAAATCAAGCTTATACTATTACCAATTATTTGATTGTTATCCTTACAAGCCTGACAGTTTGCTTTCATAAAGAAAATCAAGCTTATACTATTACCAATTATTTGAATTATAGAAAGATGTGGAATACTTTACATAACATCAAATTGAAAAATGGTTTATGGATTGTATCTTTATTCAACTTAGTATATTCATCGCCTTTTCTGTGCTGTTAAATCAGAAAAAAACATTTTGGAAAACAGTACCTAATATTAATGAAGGGTTATGAAACTCATTAGAGGGATCTATGTAATATACAATGTGGTTACGTTCAATTTAATCGGGACCGCGTGTGGCCCGCCAGTAGCACCATAGTAATTGACTTAATGATAGACTCAATAAAACAAAAAATGAAAGTCACATTAGACACAAAGTTTTAAAGCTGAAGATGATGAATTGAAAAATTAGGCAAAGTTGCTTTTATTCAACAACTGGTAGGTAGGATATTGCGGCATTTTCTTGGCAAATAAATTTATGTAACACGAGTAACATTTTTGATCACTGGACCTACTCTGTGTAGAATTAACGCATTATACCTAAGCAGGTAGTGAGTAATAGTAGGAATATTTATTCAGATAATATAATTTCGCAGTCTATTTTACAAGCCATTCAATTTAACATACTGTATTATTGAAAAAACTGCGTTAACTTAGGTAACCAATACTTTTGAACTTAAAGTTTTTCCATGTTCAGTCAAACCTAACAATAAGTATTTGTACTAGTTACCTATATGCAATACCATACTTCAATTACATAGCACCTTTAACGTTTTTCTTCGGTACCAAAACAATTTTTCTTTTGTTCACAGGTCCGTCGTCTTGTGAAGATTCAGATACTGAATCGGAACCCGGTATTACTCTAAAAAGGAAACAGAGAAGATCCAGGACAACATTTTCTGGTGATCAGCTTGAAGCTCTGGAACGAGCGTTCACGAGAACTCAATACCCTGATGTTTACACAAGAGAAGAATTGGCACAGAAGACCAAGCTTACAGAGGCTAGAGTGCAGGTATGTGCTGAAGGTTTGTTTATAAAATAATTTTTATAGGTACGAACGGCTTAGCTCATGTGTAATTTTCGACCAGTGCAACTCATGAGGAAGGATCTTTTAATAGTCTGAAGCAAGTCGGACATACTCACGAACCATTTAATGATAAAATAAAAGAATTGTTTTATATCAAAGATAAAATATTATTGTAGATGAAAATCACGGCCAAAGTATAAACAAAGCCACTGTATTTTATCGAAATGGAAATTTAGTTTTTCGTTTTTTTTTGTATATTTCTTATCGATTGGTAAAACTTGACTGTCCTTCTACGATAACTTGATAAGTCTCTTAGTGAATGAGAACTGTCGTTAGTTACTTCTTACAAAATTTGAAAGTCTGTGGTAGTTGATTACGGTAGAACGTAATCAAATAACCTCATTGTTCGGTTGCATTGGCTTCCCGCCCATAAAAACAGCGTGACGTAAAAAATTACGTAATAACCTACATAATTAATTAAAACATTGTAAGCGATCCACCATATGTTACGCCTTGCTACCGTTCCTTTACCACTTTTTGTTCAATTAATAGCCCCTCATAATTGTGACTCTAACACGAAATATAATCGATTTTGCTCCACATTATAATTACCTACCTATAGGTATCTATTATAAACATTTTTTGCTCAGTAGCTCCGTTTTAGTATGCAGTCTCCAAGGAGATTTATTTTATTAAGATCTTATTTAACCCTAATATAGTAGCGTCAGTAGATAATCTCGTTTAATCCTATAAAGGCCACCAACTGACTTAATACCATTTTTTTAGTTCACTGAGACCGAGAACAACAATCTAAATTCAAAATCTAGTTTAAACCACTGCCTTGCTGGGAATCGAACCCTCGGAATAGTAGACTGACATGGTTACCACTACACCACACAGCTCGTCTGGTTTAAGCTACGTAGGATAAATGGCTTAGTCTAATTTCGTGTTGTTTTATGAGTAACAAAAGTGTAAAAGTTTCACTTCTTTTATAGGTATGGTTTTCGAACCGAAGAGCTCGCCTCCGGAAACAACTCAACTCGCAACAATTAAGTGCCTTCAATACAATGTCCTTACAATCCGCTTTCCCATCCGTTCATCAACAATACGAGCCGCCCTCAAGCTTTAACGCTCAGTGCGCTTCGTGGCAACAATCTTATTCCTCTGCACTAGGAACCAGCTCTGTTTTAAACTCAGCGTTGGCTCCGTCGCTTCATCAGTCAGCATTAACTGCTCCTGTCTGTCAGTCGGCTCTTGCGGCTTCGTCTCTACATCCTCCTACGTCTAGTTCGTTTTCTTCTGGAAATCTTACTCCTCTGTCTCATTCGTCGGAACTACCAACACCGCTGCAAGCACCGACTGAACCAACTCCTCCAAGTTCGAGCCCCACATCAGCAAGTCCGTCTGCAAACCATTCAAGTGGAATTACTTACCAACATCCAACTTATGCAAGCCCTACAGAAGCCATGCCCCACCCTTACGGCTATGGAGACTATACGAAACAAGACCACGCAATGTCAGCGCATAACCACTGGACCTCGAGGCAACTAAGTGGTCATCCTCAGAATAAACTTGCGGAAGTCGGTGCTTGGCCGGAAAATTATAGGTAAGTTTATTAAAGATACTACTATAAAATGGCTCTTAGAAACTATCTGAATTATTAATAAAACGGAGTACCTTTAATGTCTCTATAATCGCGAGCAGCGGGCTAGATGCTTCATGAATAATTGACGATGAATGAACTACTTATGTTTTGACTCGATTTCACAAAAGAAATATGCAGTTAGGTATACATAGATACTAAACTGATGTTAGCTAACGTTGATTTAAAGAATTATTAAAGTTTTAAACTGAGTGTTACAAAATGATTTTTATAAAATTGATGTGAAGTTTATATTGTAAAGAACTACGTTTGAGTAATAGTAGTACAGTGTAAGTAATCTATCGGAAGTCGTTTACCGTCGAACGGTGGCTCGTTCATTTGCAGCGTAACATCCAGGCGTGGGCTTCGATCGCAAATCGGGGTGCGTTCATTTTATTTCTTTTCACCTTCCTTTATCATTAGCCGGAGCGGCCGCTAATCAATTAAGAGTGTAAGAAGTCGGCCATTATACGCCGCGCGGGTAGTTATTACAGGCCGCTCTTCGTAATACGCCGATCCGATCGTGAACGCAATAGGGCTGCAAATTTTATACATATTTTTGATCGATTATTAATTGAATTTTTACCCACGTACACCCATCGCCTTGCTATTAAGATATTACCAATTTCCATTAAAATTCGTAACACACTTATCTTAAATCACGTGTGTACAGACTGTCGCGGTAAATTTAACGAAAGTGTATGTCAAACTCATTGTCGGTCAGCGTTCTATACGTCGGAGACATTTATCTGTGTTATCGAGACAAAGAACGTCTATAAACCTTACATTGGACCACACACAATATCTTTCTTGGCACAATGAGTTACATTCTAATAATATATGGGTTAGCCACGTTTATATGGCGATGTATCTTGCCTAGCTCTTTAGGCAACCACGGTTGACGTAACACCAAAGTTTAGTTGTGGTAATTGTTAGTACCGTTTATTGAATATCTGCTCCTTCACATGTAGATTTGTACACAGACTATTTAGATGATTAACAGATGTTTGAGTAAAAAGAAAAGAAAAACATTTTATTAGTAAATACAAATTAAGTGAGTGAAATAAGAAAACTATTATGGTCGTACATCTAATCTATCTACAGATTATATCGATAGTACGTGACCGTAAGTGGTAGGTTTCGTACTACCTTGTCACAATAATTGTTGTGCACTGGTAGCTGGTAATTAAACAGTAATTGGCCGTAAATAAATTTTGATTGCCGAACGGGAGGCATTTCTAAGAGCTACAAACGATTACGCTGTCTTCAATAAATTACTGAGTTGTTTCGTGTTCCTATTATTTGCAAGAGACATACATTTAGGCTGTAATAGTGATATTCGTAATTTGAAGGATAGATCACCATACTAATCGACACTTAGATAAATAGTCCTCGTTTTGCTATTTCTTGTTCGATAAGTTAATGTGCATTGATTGTGTGATCCGTTAAATTATGACCTAAAATCGAAATTAAGTTATAGTTAAGATGTTTAACATTTTGAATAAAACATCCGGTTTTATAAGAATACAAGAGTTACTTAAAGTATTTTCTACTAAATGCGTTAAATCTGGGGTCGCAGCGGTAAGAACTTACCGAGCTACATTCAGCGGGACGCCAGCTCATAAACCTCATGCACTGTACAAATTTCACCGTTAGAAAGGGACCATTTTCCGCTAAAACATAGCTATGTAGAAACGATTTAAGTTCACGATCATAGAGTGAGCGCACAATGCACCTATATCGCGGAAAACAGATAAACGCACGTTGCTTTGTGGCACGCCGGTCGCAATTAATGAGAGGCCGAACGTGACATTAGTGTAGTGAACCCGAGCATTAAACTAGCCCACAGCTGGTATTAAAACTTATCTGCGCTATTTGCATTCGACTTCCTAAAGCAAGTTTCGCTGCAACCTTTACTGGTCAAGTCGAATCATACAAACCATTCGTTCGTTGCGAGTGATTGATGGATACAGGCGAATGAAATTGCTTTTGATTCGAGTTTGATTGAAATTCAATCATTTGTTCATTCATGATTTGATGCGACGCTCTTATTAGAATATTGAGTACCTACTTCTATAATGATAAGTGATAAACTGGTCATGCTCCGCTGAACGTTTTTGGGTAGGCTTTGTATTGAGATGTAAACGGGATTTTCTAATACCTATCTCATCTTAAAAATTTGTAAGTAAAAGATAGGTATATAGATAGTCATATTTTGCACTTAGAAATGAAGGAGAATTAATTTACTTTCTTTTTCGTATATAAAATGTAACATAATTTAAAACACCTATAAATGAAGTACGAAGCAATAAAATCCAAAAATCCAGATCCTAAAATGAAATCTTAAGAACACTTCGTTAGTAACCAAAAACTCGTCGAAAAAGCAACAAAGTTTCAGCAACAAACAATGAAGAGGCTAGATAATTGATTAATTACTTCAGCCGTTGGAAAACTTGTTGCGTGCTTCGTTCCACTTATTGCCGGCAGCTTTCGGTAATGAATAATGATATCCTCGAGCGCTAATCGCGAATCTGATTACATTCTCATACACCTGCTTTGTGCCTAACATGAAACGCAATTATGCAAGGTTTCTAAAAAGGCAACGTTTGCCCACGAGAAAGTGAAACGGCTACGTAATAATTGAGACGGTTCAGAATCGTTCCTACCAAGGGATCATTTCAATACTTCGCCCTTTAATAATCTAGAGGCATTTTAGAAAGAGCGATATTTGCTTATGAGATAATGGCAAAAATATAAGTTAGATTGTAATATTGCTTTAGGTATCATACCTTATACACATGTGTTCATCCTCTCAGCACATAGTTTACTTAATGTTTTGTAATAATAAGTTACAAATATGTTGACATACATAACTTTTTAACTCTTTATAAAGTTTTTGCGTACAGACAGAATATGTCTAACAATATGAAGGTACGTTCTATCAGTATCGTACCTAGAGTATCAGAATAAGGCAAGCCCAGTAAAAGATTATATTGGTTTTTTATTTTAGTTACGTTATTAGTCACTTAGCTAGGTAATCTAATCGTTTTGCGACATCCATTTTTTTTCCGATAAGAGTGAGTAAGTATTATAAATCAATTCCTTTTGCATAACAGTACGATCAAAAATAGAAGCTTAATAATTACTACTTTGGCTAGTGATCCCAAAAACCTATTATACTCACGATTTCATCAAATCATCATTTAAATAATTTTACTCGTATCATTCCGGCCATTACGCACTCCGGTAGGCTAAATATAAGTAACAATTACAAAGCTGTGTTAGAAGCATCACTCTATGATTACAGTTCTTATTATTATGCTCAATAGGTTCTCAGCCTTTGGATCATTCAATTTTGATCGATATGTGTGTCAATTACAACTCACTGTACATTTATTTCGTTCATTCGCGATAGGTTTATCGCTCCCACGCTCAATATTCTTTAAGCCGGTCACGTTTATCTAAAACAGTCAAAATAATCTGTTTATTGTCTTCTCCATCTATTCCGACGATTTACCACATAACCGCAAAATTTAGTATTGCTTTCGATTTAATTGCCGATTTATTATAATTATAAAGCTATTAAATTGTTTTGATGGTTACGAACTCGAAACTTGACAAATTTGTCCTACTATTTGTAAGGTGTTTCTGCCGATATCGGAGCCTACAAACATTATAACAGCACCTACCTAATTTGGCAATAAAATTGACGCTCGATATAATTGATTTTAGTTTTAACCAATTTATCAACGGATGGCACTTTTTCCTTAATCAAACAGTTTTTTCTCGGTCCTCTTACATAAAAAGATTTTTTATTATGTTTTTTTTTCCTTTTTTTTTATCATTTATGTGTAGCAAACGAGTTGGTCATGTCACCTGATGTTAAGTAAGTCACTGCAACCTAAAATCTAAAATAGGAGAGAAGTCCTATCTGAGGTCATATGTGTAGGCGTTGCTACTCACGAGGGCTGGGATAGTCGCCTCAAATATAGTGTGTCCGGCAGCAACACTCCCCAACCGAAACACAAGAAGGTACTTGCCACAAGACTGGCTTCACGGTGGGTTATGAGGGCAGCGGTTGTTCCTCTCCAGGCGAACTTTGTAAGCCCTGACCAGAAATTTGACGTATTTATTATAATTAACCTATTTTTTTGTTTGTTACAGCTCATTTTTCGGCACCAACACTTCACACTATGCGTCACACGCGCACTCTCCGACTGAGGCCAAGTCTGGGTACCCATATTTGGGGCAACTTGGTGGCATGGATATGGGTAGAGTTCATTAATTTCTATACAAAACATTCATGTTAACTACAGTACTATACTGAATAAAGGGGCAATAAGAAAATAATGTATAGAACATTGTCGCGTAAAATAGGCTTACATAGTTGCACAATACAACTATAAGAACATCGGAACATATCTACGTGCCTTCATTGTTTAGAGTTGAGTGTAATTCATTAAATGTGTATTTTCTAAAGATTTTACTGGTGAATTGTATAGACCTTATTCATATAAGGAAATATGCATGACTTTAAAAGACTAAATGCTTTTTGTATTTTTCTGAGTGAGGGAGAGCTCCCTTGTAATTTTTTTTGTAATTATGTGTTAATGAAACTTACTTGTATTGTGAAACTTGTTTTGATATCAGCATAAAAAAGCATTTGGTCTTTAAATAAAATTCACAACTTTTGTATTATAAAGCTTTATTTTGAGTAATTTAGACTAAGTAAATTAATTTGTTCCTAAAAATATTCTTTAGATGAAATTAGATTTAGGCCAATATTTTTAGCATGTAAGCATAATAACACTATAAAAGTTTTACATACAATATTTACGTATTATATATATACATACATTATATTCAAGATATGTATGATGTAGAGTTAGGACTATTTTTTTGTGTACATTTCCTACAAGTTTTTATGACATTGTGATTTTACTATTAGTTGTATTTATTACCTGTTGCAACACTAATAAATGAACTTTAGACTATTTTGTAAAATATCTCTTTTTCCCTAAATAAAAGAATGCAATTGAACATATTTTGTTTCTTTTTTTATTTTTCATAAACTCCTACACAAATTGTAGTACATATAAACACAGAACTGATATTATTATGCTTGCAGGAGGTTTATGAAGGCCTGATTAAAATATTACACCAAGTTAATTTAATAGATATGTCAATAATTTCGAAGTTGGGTAGGAGCTGCGGTGGCCCAATAGGTTTCGGTAGGGACGTGGGTTCGATTCCTGCTGATAATAATATTTCAAAATCAGAAAAAATGCGTCTATTTTGAAATAAGATTCTGAACTAAGAACTGTTAAAGCTTGGTTATCCCAAGTTTATAAATAAAATAACTTGAGCAATAAGTAAAAGATACCTCATAAGTTTTGAACTGTCATTTTCCTTATAACCTCATTTGACTAACCAACCAGCTGCTTTTAACAATTGTCGACAAAAAGTCAGGCAATATTGATTTACCAATATTATTGTCAACGACCACTTGGGTGTAATAGACGTCGTGTCTTTGTTGAAGCACTAGATTTTTTGGCACCTTTAGAATCTGTGTGTCACTTAGATTGCCTCCGTGAGTCAACTCAACTATCAATAGAGTAAGAACCTAGAAAAAATTGTCTAGTTTTTTCCCACTTTTCAATTCTAGTTTTGTCCTAAGTAAATATTTTTTATGTAAACAAAGTCTTATTTATGTATTAAATACGAAGAGGTATGCTATTCTAAAAATTGATGAACGACCCTTAAAAATTTAGATTTTCAAATTGGTAATAACACATACTTCTATCTCTTATAAATATTGTTAAACCAATAATAAGCCAATATAATATTACCTTGATGACTTTTATAGACATTTCGCTTTTCGTCGTCGTCGCTTCTGTCCGGGACCATGCTGTAATTACAACTAGAATTATTCTAACTCTCTGTAATAAGTTAAAAGGATAAGAGGATATTGTTCTAAGGTGTGCGTGCATGCGAGTGTGTATTTGTGTGAACGTGTATGTATGTAAAAAGTGTAACAGAAGTAGGACGTAATTGTTTCACAAATAAAATGAGTGTGGCTGTGTATGTCTTGGTTTTTTAAAAGTGGGCAAGAAATATTTTATATATTAACCTTTAGCATGATAAAATTCTGTCAGAAATTCCACAATAGCTTTTAATAGGCAACAACGGTTCGCTGTAAATCTGCAAACGTCTGCTGCAGATTTGCCGCTCCTATCAATTAAGGTGTGGTTATTCTCGTTAATGTGAGCGCATTATGACTTGCAAGGATATTTAATAATGACCGTAAATAATGCTTAAAAAACGCGACAATGTTGCTTAAAAAATTCTGCTTATATTTTATTCAGAATTCTAACTTTTCGTGGCTTACCTTTATATATAGGTATATGTATAATGATAAATACATAAAAGCGGATAATCATACAAAATTTAATGTATCCCACCCAGAACCAATTGCTTTACTATTTATTTTTAGTCTATTTACCATTTACTCAACACGAGTTTCTATCGTATCTTGAGATAGAGGTACGTAACTGTTCAACCATTTACTACTTAAGTAGGTACGTATATTAGTTGTACCATAAATTTATTTTTATTTTATTGAATGGTTCTAACGTAGTAACATTATCAGGAATAATCTAATATGTTCGTACTTGACAATGGCCACGATGTCTTCAGCGCAGTATGTGGTGTAATTAAGCAGTCCAATGCATGCTACTACATATCAATACAATAGTTTTATAGCTAATGGATGTTTCGAGAAACACGTATTGAACGATTCAGCGCTACTGTTTGTCTATTATAGTCAATTGTTGATTGAGTTAGGTACAAATGTAAGTCAATGGGTTACATTTGGGTCAAATTTAAAACAAGAAATGGAGCCTTCTCCTCAAGGGTTTAATTTTCACTTGTTCAGGTTTTTAAATTATGATAAGTACAAAGCAATTTAGTCCTGTGAACGAAAAGGGTCGTATTTCGCATATCTACACAATAACTTTAGGTATGCATTGTACATTATGAAGTGTCTTAGCTCGGTTCGTTATTGCACTTACTACACCTACTCTGTGGCAATACATAATTTTACCAGTATGTAATCTATGACGTTAAGATACTTTATATACTTTTTATTTATCATAATTATGTGAAATCGGAGATAGATTAAAGCGCCAGTAAAAGCAACTACAGAATCAACACCTCCCAACTAACTTGCCCGGACAAATTGTACCTACAGCATAAGCCATAATTATTATTCCAAGTTCAGAAATCTATGAAGCATAGAATTTGTCGTACATTTCCGTCATCACAGCATCCAATCACTGAGACGTATTATAGGAAAGGTGTTGAATGGAAAACGTGATTGTATTCAGGTTTTTTCCTCAAAAAGCAGTTGAGCGCAAAAAGCCACCGAATGGTAAAGCACACGCGTGGGAACCGAACGGCGGGGCATTCGTTTATAAGTGCCTTGACCAGGATAAGATGACCTGTCGATGATAACACATAATTGAACTACGCAAGGTACACGTAACACGAGTACCTACACGAGGTGCCAATATGACGCCTCCAGTCTAAGGTGACACTGCATTCAGCAGGTTTATTTATTTATTTATTCTTTATGTACGTAAATTACAGTGTGGAACATAGGGAGAACTTAATGCCTAATGACATTCTCTCCCAGCCAACCCTGGGTGATAGTGAAAAACTGCGAGGCACGTTTAACTATAGATAACTGTATATTTTTTTTATATATACGTTTATGAGTAGGACAAAGTAAATACTAATTTTACAGAATAAAATAAGTCCTATCTTTCGTTTGTCCCATCGTCCAGGACCTATCTTGAAGCCCTGTCATGGTCAGTAGTGACTCTGCAAAGAAACCATTATTAGAAACAATATTTCTTGACCAAATTTGTTTTATTGTTTAATATCTACTCATTTGGCTGTTCCAACTTGAATTCCAAGGTCAGACACTCAAAATTATTCTATAAGAGACCCAACTGGAAGCTTACTTACACCATAAGTACCTCAACCAACGTCAATTATCAAAACTACCATAGTTATCTTCATAAAGACTGAATCTAGAATGCATAGTCACCCGGCTCAAGTAAGTCGATAATTTCATACGCATTTACGTAACCGTTCATCAACCGAACACTTCTTATTCTAATGACAGTCTCGCGTTAATCATCGGCTAGGTTCGCAAATTAATAGCTAAACATCTGCTATTACAGACCAAATCACATAGCAGTCATGAATTACGTCAATAGTATACAAAATGATGTCATTTCGAGTAGCCGGTCGAAACGGGTCACGTTTTAGCGTGATTTCAACGACATTAATGTGAAGCTATCTTCTCTGTTACAGGAATATTCGAACTAACTAGTTAGTTCTTAGCTTATCCAGTAGTGAAGCTCTACGTTTTATGGTTGGCGTGAAAAGTCGTGCGTCTACTTTAATTGGACATGACGAATCAAATTTGTTGGAAAAACTGGGCGGGGACTGTTTGCGGAGGCGGATATGAGGCGGTGTGTTTGTGTGGTACGGTGGTGACCATATTGACCACACGCAAATTGTAGTCCTTTTTTAAAACTATCAGATTGCTCGCTTTAGTTTCGCTGGTTTCTACTTCTTTTGAAATATTCAATGAGAGGGCGAGTAAGATGATTTGTTATCTACTGGAGGCAATAAGATTTGAGATTAACAGTGGGGCTGTTAGCACGGGTCTCCTTTCAAGTATGAGAAGGGTTTTTAGGCCACAGTCAACCACACTGGCCAAATGCGGGTTAATAAACTACACATGCTTTTTGAAAACTTAATGAATAACTCTCAGGCAAGCAGGTTATGTCTCAATGATTCTCTTCATCGTTTCAGTTAATGACATTTAATTGCAACTCATCAATTCTAAAACTTTTCCAATTGGTGCGTGCTTCAAGGATTTGAACCCGGTCTTCCCAAATAAGAGATCTCATTTGTAACCACTGGGCTATCACTGCAGGCTATCAACACTTAACCGGCATAACTCACTTATGCACATAAAATTTGTGGTACTTGAGAGGATCGAACCCGGATCCACCGGAACGGTAGACCTAAATTCAGCCACTCACTCTATCACTGCTCTCAGATGTCCAACACATCCATATTTAATATCTCTCAGTAAAATTTTAATAGAATTTAATGACTATGTTATTAACCTTTGACTAAAATCACTTAGAAAATCAATTTAACTGCTCTACTAAATTCAATTAACAACGTGTAGAGCGCCTATGTTATCACGACGCGACCCTTTAATCTATTCGAAAACTTCTACATTATGGTCACATATGAAATAGCCATGTTAGTCGTCGGACTCAGTGACATTTACGCTGATTGCATGTG
This sequence comes from Noctuana stator, assembly GCA_018231225.1. NCBI lineage: Eukaryota > Metazoa > Arthropoda > Insecta > Lepidoptera > Hesperiidae > Noctuana > Noctuana stator. The sequence continues at coordinate 17,198 of DWQK01000844.1, forward strand.
TAACGTGTGTGGGTCGAGCGAACTCGGGCGTTACCTACCTACCTACATCGATCTATGCGTAGGAGAAATAATTGTAAATGGCTTAATGATGTTATTATTGTAGTGTCATTACGTCACTCGATTCTTTCAAGACAGCTTTTAGAAAATCTAAATGTAAGTAGGTATGTAGGTATATAATTATGCTGGGCTGTACCCCCACTGCTGGACTCGCGTTTCCTCTCGAATGAGCCATAAATCACCATGCTGTCTAAGGGCGGGCTGGTGAACTTCACATGCCTTTTGAGAACTTCATGGAGAAATCTTAGACATGTAGGTTTTATAATGATATTTTTTTTACCGTTACAGCTAAATGACATTAACCTGTACCTACACATAATGTTTGAGAACATAATTATACGAGTAACAAGAGATGTTTCCCTTCCTTATATTTCCTATATTTAATAAACACACAAAAACTTTTATTATCTTTTCCCTACCTTTAATTTGTTTAGTATAGCCAGCATGGATTATGTTCAAATCTATTTTCATCTTCGAAAGGTTAACCTAGAACATTTCCAATTTAAAAATTAATAGTGTCTAACTGTTTTGGACAAAGAATGGCGTGATTTAAACGAAATGTACCTACTCGTACGTACGTATTCGTATATTTGTGTAACGGCCGAACCAGACAATACTCCGTATTAATGAATATCAAAACTCTCGTGTTCTCACACGTCGACGCGTGAGAAAGAAAATCACAACAAAATTGAAATTACGGCTAACTGTTCAGCAATTAAATGTTGGAGGCAACGACAGTTATAGCGGGAGGTGGTATTGGTATGACAGGTGGATCGTGAGCTTCGGATAATTTTTGGGGGCGTCGTAAATCGCTGTAATCGGTCGTTGACTGAAACTTTTTCGGAAAATTCGAGCCGGTGCCTGATCGATTTTCACAGCGCATAGACCACGCACGTGTCGGGCGTGGATGCGACTCG
>DWQK01000845.1:0-18170 GCA_018231225.1 Noctuana stator
TAATTAAAAGAAATCAAAAATTCACTTCATTACACATTAAATTAAACTTCATTCCTTAATTCCACAGATTAATACACAATTTCACAACCGTACCGTAATCGTATGTACCGTATCGTATGTCATTATTGTCGTGTCATGTCAATGTCACAACATAACCACAGACATAGACTAAGAAGAGGCAGCTTCACAGACTAAGAAGAGATACAGGACTGCAGTTTATAATCAATGACGTGAAACCTTTGCACAAAGAGTATACATATTATTATAATCACTACATTTACTTTGAAGTCTAGCTTTTGCTTTTTTGCCATTTATTTGTTTTTTTTTTTTCTGGTTACTATACGTAGTATCTCGTCTTAATATGTGTCTGTGTTGGCTAGGCTACTGCTACGTAGTACACTGTGGTAGTACACTCTATGTAGTCTATGGGGTAGTCTGTGGTTTCAAATTTGAAATCGAAACGTTTCTCTATATCTCTATCTGCTTTTTCTATTTGGGAATAACTTATTAACACAGTTATTATTAAAGTTATAATATAAATCGTAAAAAGGGATGTTGCAATTAATATTGTTACTAAACTAATAACTTTTTTATATGTTCAAATGCAAATAACGGTGCTAGTTTATCACTCTAGTTAATCCCGTTTGGAGTCAGCTAATTTGAAGGAAAAGTCCGCTATTTCTGTACCTACTTCATTGTATTGTTCACTATAATTTTCACTGTAATATGTCTGACATAATGGAAGCTGAAGGAATGTAAGTAAAATTTTTATATCTTAAAAATAAAGCATGTTGTACTCTGCTAAATAGTTCACTTAAGTAGGACTGGTAAATCACCGTCACTCACTTTTATGGGAAGGATAGAAGGGAAAATTCTAACTTTTATAGTAGGTTCTTTGACCATCATTTTCTCATAAATTACCCATCAAGACTAAACTTAGATAACAAAGATAATTTTTTCATTACATATAGTCAGCTTCTGCAAAATCCTCTCACTTCCAGCTGTTACACTGCAGTTCAACTATTTCTTTTTTGTTTAAAATTTGATTTTATAATATAAAAGTTGGCTTTAAATTAAATCAATAATATATGTTTTCAAAGAAAAACTACCATTCACTTTAAGTGACCATCCTCCATTAGATTCAGCCATCACCTACCCTAAATTGATTCTACTTAAGCCCATCTAACGCATTGATCTTAGTTTTAACCAACTTCAAAAATAGAGAGTTGATAGACTAGAAAATAGACTCAACAACTTCAAGTAAACAAGGTAAGATCGAAACTAATCTATAGCCTGCAGGCAGACTTGGATGAAAAAATTATGCCCACTCCCAATATTGGCTTGATAGCTTTAGTCTATAGTTTTTAGGCTAAGGAGGATTAGCAATCTTGGCAATAGGAATATTGAATCTGATTGTTGAACCATTCAATTAACATCATTACAACTAATAGCTTTAGATTTAATAGAACAGATATTTTCGTGAACATCACCACTGAAGACAGCTTCCAAGGAGAGTATTGAGAGGTTTGGCCCAGGAAGAGATGTCAGAAATAGTTCAGGACCAAATATCAGAGGAAATACCTACCAACCTAGAATAAACAGTAAATTACAAGTGATTTAGAAAGGCATTTATTTGTATAAATATGGGTACAAATATATGTTACAGATACATTTAAAAGTTTACTTAATTAAGTACTCTTTTTTTAAAAACTCTTTCTTTAGTTAGGCTTGCCATTGAAGTGTTTTTTTTAGTTTTTTAAACTATCATTTATTTCCTTATTTTTAGCTTTAAATTTCGCTTTTCTGTCTGAAAATTTGTTTTCTGTATTATTTGTTCGAATTGTAATAAGTACCTACCTATATTGATTTGGATTCGTAAATACGAAACATATGAACCCAAAACTCGAGGGGTTTACTAGTAGCCACTGACGAGTTCCACCTGCCACCAGTCTTTGTTAGATGTGCAAAGTTTCAAGGTCAAACGTCTCAAATTGGGTGAAAATCACGTTTAAAGATTACGCTACATACAGGTGAAGCAAATACCTACCTAATATACCTACATCCTGTCTACCTAAGCATGTTTAAAAAATCCTATCATATCTAGGTCTGAATCGATTTGATTTTTAGTATCATTAATTTATATTTTGTGTATTGATAAAATATGCGTCGCCGTTGAAACTCAATAAAGTGTTGAAAAAATGCGCGATGTTATAATATTTTCTGCTGGGGATGTTGAGGAAATGATACAAATTGAAAATTAGAGCACCTCACTCCTGTCCGATCTATTTCTGGAAGATTATAATGTGTCGCGGACAACATCCGCCTCCACCCCTCGTATCCCTCGCTTATTTTATCTCACTTTTACCCATTGAATGTTATATGTGTCAATGTTCTATCTCCTCGGCAGAAAACGGAGACTGGCGATGGACCCCGATTCTCGCCCGACTCACGACTACTCAGAGTCGGTACATATTTTGCTCCCAGTTCTTTCGACAGTAGAAACACGCACAATCAAAACATTACCCATATTATTTATTTACATTGTTCTCAGTATATTTAATGAGCGATACAGAACTTTATCTGCTGTGAAAATCATTTATATACGCAATAACATAATAAGTAGATTATATATTCGCGTCAAAGATGAGAAGTGCGAGTGAATTTATTTTATATTAATATACCTAGTCATCGAGGTTTTGAAGTCAGTTATGTTATTTTAATCGCGTTGTTATATTTAGTGCTAGTGCTTTTAATGGATTCTGCTTTTACCTACTAAAATGGCAACGCTACCACGAATGAATAGTTCGAAACACGGATCTAATAACATATCATCCCCGTTTAGGTAAGAATTTTCAAGTGTATTTTTAATTGAGGCTAATAAACACTTCATATAGGTAGGTATTTGTTCAATTAATTTTATCTTTCCGCTCCGCATCTACAGAGTTTACTCTCAATGTAGGTAAATTAGGTAATTTTATTAACATAAGTACCTATCACATTTTACAGTTAAATACCAATATAACATTTTTTTAATTTTTTTTATAGGTATCTACTAATATTTGTATAACATGCTATTGGGTGAGCCCTTACTCCTTGGAGTACCTTGTTACGTCATATTTTCTTGTTAATCACTTGTCCATTTTAGGATAATTTAACCAATTAATTACATAAATCCGCAATCATTATAACTTTATCTTGTCCTGGATTATTGTACTATTTTGACAACGAAAATACTACGCATAGGACAAAATGTACTACCTTTTTTTGATTCCATATCAAAAATCATTATCAAACATTTGTCTTTCCGTCCGGATGTCTTTCTAATCAACGGGTATTCTTGCCGGGCGGGCTGAACGCGATATTAAACATCAGTCAGGGTTTTGAACTAGTTCTTGTATTACATTTTGCGTCCATTCAGGGTTATGTTTGATTTGGTTAGTACTATGGGCGTGAAATTGAAACTAGGTAGGTAGATAGTTAAGGTATGCTCTAAAGTTTTCAATAAAAATAGTAAGTAGATAGGTTCTAAGTTAAATATTGTAAAACATAAAACAAATAAAATTATTATTTTATAAATTCGGTCTAAGTGAAGCTTCAATGGAACCGTTCTGCTTACTTCCCATTTAAAATTTTACGTTAAATGTGCCATGTTCACATGGCACAGTTAGAATATAACATATTCTGAGTAATATAATTAAGAAAAATAAGCATTAAGCTACATACATTACGAAGGTTGATCAGAAAGTAATGTTAGTAATCGATACTAGAAGGTCGCCAATGTGTCAATATTGGACCGTTATTCATAAAAACTTTCGTAAATAAATCAAAAGCTATTGTAAAACGATAAGTATTATTAACCCGCAGCTAGACAGTTTATTTTAAATTTTATCTTTAATAATTTAATATTTTAAGTTCTAGTTTTAATTATTTTAAATTACAAAACAATTAAGCAATTAACTCCCAAGTTATTGTGTTTCAGCACCAGCCCAAGAAAACTACAAGAAATGGCTCTTCCTGCTCCAGATGGTCATGGTATGTTTTTAATATAATAGACTATAATGTTTTAATAAAGAGATAATAAATAAGAAAATTAGTTAATATAACTTTGTAAAGACTTTTATTATGACACAATCAAAAGATTGCTAAATTATTATTTTTATGTTACAAATTATATAGAAAAATGTAAAATTTATACTCTTCTGATAACTATGATGAACTAATTTAATTTCTGATATTGTCAGATCATTTATGTTTTTTCAATTACAGATGTTACATCTGCTAGTGGTATAAGTATGAAACAATACGAGGAACAGTTAAACGGACTGAGGAAAGAAAATTTTCATTTGAAGTTACGAATTTATTTTTTGGAAGAAAAGCTAGGCAGCGGAGCTCCCCCTGCCGTCCAAGTAATAAAAATGAATTGGTACTAGTCGTCGCAGACGTTAAAAACCTCTCAATAACTTATTTTTATAAGTTCTCATAACAAATTTTTACAGTTTCAATAGGGCTTTTTTAAATAAGGCATTTTTATTTTATCAATATTTTAATACTTACAAAAATTATTACAGGGTCTCCTAGAACATAACGTTAGGCTACAGGTAGAAGTAGAAGAACTGAGAAGACAGCTTAGTGATAAGCAAGAGTTGCTTGCTGCGGCTGCTGAGGCTATTGATGTTCTCGAAAATCAAGTAATATAATTTTAGTGATATATAAATAGCATTTAGATTTTTTTATGATAGCATTTTAATTCTCATACATAATTTTTTTAGGGTTCTATATCCACTGAGCATGCAGAAATTTCAATGAATAACAGTGTTTCAGGAAGACAAGAAATAAACGACCGTTTAAAGGTATTGCTACTCTGTGATGCTTTTTAATAAAATAAATGTTTGTGAAAATGTTCCCTATTAAAATATCAATAATATTTATTAGTGTATGATTATGATACTTTCTATATTATTTTTTACAGGCGACTGCGGATCCCACAGATGCAGTTGATGACACATGTATTGAGTCCGAATCGGCAGGGTAAATTTTCTTTTTACTGTAGTTTGGCTTGGCATATGCTTTATCAAATTTATTTATGCCTAAAAATTGTAAATAATACATTATATTATGTGAAATTTAAATTGCTGATAGTCCAAATCATCACTAGTATAGGAAAACCTTAACAAGACTATGAACAAGAAATTGCCGAATTTTTTTTACTATATATAGCGTAGTTCTCGACTACCCTTCATCAATTTCGGGACACTCAAAATGCTGTGAATATGCAAAACAAAGTCGTCGTTAACGATTTTTTTTATGTTGTGTTTAGTTTAATCTGTCAGTTTGTAAACAAACAAATTAATTTTTTCAGGGAAAATTTAACAGCTACTGTTAACAACGATGACTTGGTAAGACTGTAATTTGATTTCTGATAACATATTTTTTTAAGAACTAGAAGACACGGTATACAGTTTTAAAGGTATTGGTTTATTTGGTATATTTTTTAAAAGTATCCATTTATATTACAGGATCAACTAGCAAAGTTACGCAAAGAAAATAGGAAAGCTCTACAAATGATTAAAGGATGTATGAAAAAAATTCAACAACAAGATAAGGAAATGAAAAAATTGAAATTGGTATGTGCCTTGAAGTACTAAGTACAAGGTTGTTTATAATTAGATAAAGCATAAATGACCATTAACCTAATTTTGTATGCAGGATAAGGAATTAACGTATGCACACGTCAGTGATTCGCAGCTCGAAAAGTATGAAGAAATATTAAAATGCAAAGACGAGCATATTAAGGATTTAGAGAACAAAGTTCGACAGCTTCAAAATAATATTGACAACGTTCAAAGCGACGACACATCTGGGTACTTATAAAATTAGTCTGTTTCTAACATTTGTGTTATATAAAATAAAGTTTGGAGATCTGAGTTCCGTGTGATTTCTATGATTTTTGGCGACATCTAGGAAATTCCTTTTTTTGCTCTGACCATCTGGAATAATGTTGTGCCTTTCAAGCATTTTTTTTAATTGGTTAGTGATGAAGTACTAATAATTGTAATTGTATACGTATAAACAAGCTCTCAAAATTTGGGCCCTCTTTTTATAATATTAAGAAGATTAGATTCATAGATTCCATAAGATGTTTTATCAGTTGGTTTTGTTTTACAGGAACCTTCAACAATTACTGACACGTCGTCTACAGGGACTGGCATACTTTTTGGACAAATTATTATCACATAAGTAAGTGGCATTTTTGACTAGTAATTATGTCATAAGTAAATTTTTCTAACTTGAATTTAAAACGTTATAACCCTATAAATGTTTTATAGGTGCGTACTCGGCGAGGAGAAAAAAAGATTAGCTGAAAGTATATTAGAGCAGAGCTTAGCTTTACCTGTTGGTCTAAAATTAGATGAATCAATGGCACCAGAAGAATTTACAATGGACGAAAGTAATCTTGAAATATCACAGTTGTTACGAATCGAGGACTTGACTATGATGTTTGGACATCACATGACTTGTAGTGACGATAACAATAAATATTCTAAGAAATCAATGCGGAATTTCCCACAAGCTGATCTTATATCGGAATCAGAGTGCTGGTCGGAACCAGACAGAAATGTATCTCTAGCAAGAGTTGGTCTTTGCGATACTGGTGTTAGTATTCGTGAATCGATATCGGAGAGTAATAAGTATAGGTCTCGTCGCTCTCGTATTTCACAAGGATCACGCTCAGAGGACAACAAAATTATAAATGAAACTGCTTTTATTGAAGAAAAGAAAGAATTACTAGAAGAAAAGAAAGAATTGACTGGCAAACTAGACAGCACCAATGCAAAATTAGATGAGATTCTAACAGAGAATGAAGAATTAAAGAACGCGTTAGAATTGGAGCGTAATAATGCTTTAGAATGCAACAAGAACGTGGAAAATATGAAACTGATGCTACAAACTCTTGAGTCTAGAGTAAAGGACAATGAGCAACAAATTGCTTACAGCAATCAGTTAATAGAACGTTTGCGTAAGGAGAAGCAAGAAATGGAGACAACATTTTTAGAGAGTGAACGGTCTTTAAGAAGAGCTGCAGATGAGGCTACTGTACAGGCTTCTCAGGCTGCTCTCGAACGTGCTCGCGCTCAACATGATAGGCTACGAATTGAAAGAGAATTGGAGGACATTCGAGAAAAATTAGCATCAGCATTAGAAGCTAATACCCAACTAGAAATTGAAATCACTCGCAAAATGGCCGCAGAAGCTCATAACAAAATTGAGGAGTTGCAGGATGGTGGTCTGCCTTCGGAGGAAGATCGACCGACATCCCCAGATCAGGGCATTGATAGCGATCGGTTGTCGAGTCTCGAACAAAATGACGCAATTACACTATCACCACGTAAGTCGCTTGGCAGATGTTTACTTCTTCTCTCATACATATTCCAGGATATTCTGAAATAAATATTACATATTGTTATACAAAAGAATTAGGTTGATGTTCTGGTCATGCTGACTCATAATCTGACGATTATTTGAAGGGATTTCCTTAATCTGACAGATTAAAAAATATCATGTTTACTTAAAACAGCATACAAATATATTTGTGTATATTTTAGGTACAGAGCAAAGAAAGCCTTTTTTGCAAATTTTGCATTTGAATAATGTAAAAAATATTTCCCTACCTTTTTTTTCTTTCTAACATGTAACATTTGAAATCCATTAGATCTGCTCGCCGCACAAATAAATACACATTTAGCATCGTGAGCATGGGTTGCAGACAACTGTTAACGCCAGGAGACTTGCATCTAGCTTGCTACTCCTTGTTTAAAAAAAAAGTAAAAAATGTATATGCTTTCAAATCAATCTAGCTTTTAAAATCTCACAATTAATTTATTTGCAGGCTCGCTATATGAAGAAAATGTAACGTTGAAGCAAAAATTAGCAAGAACAAAAGCAACCCTCGCTGAAACTCTTACTCAGTTGAATGCTGCCAATATGAGGAAACGAAACGTACAACGTGCCATTTGTCGTGAAATTCATAAAACACAAGGTGTACTTCGCAAAGCTCGTGATCAGTTTGAAAATCAACATTAATTTTCCCCCTTTTGAACTATTTATATTTTGGTATTCGTAACTAGTTTAATAGGTACGAGTATGTTATTGTATCCAAAAGCATAGACCCAAAAGACTAATGTTTTGTATTTTTACTTTTAGGTAGGTAGTTACTTAGGTACTTAATTTAGGACGTAGAACTTTGTAAGGTACCTATTGTAATTTTAATGCATTTTCATTATTTTGTCTGCATATTATTAATACGATGCCTTCAAATCTTGTAAATAATTTTAATTTCAAATGAATAAACTTTTAAAAATAGATAAGTTTTATTTCTTACAACTACAATTTAAATTTCAACTTTACTAAATTTTGGCATATTGCACCTCAATATGCCCAAAACTATTAATCGCGTACGATTATTTATCAAATTTTGTCGACATTTCATGTGATTTTTGAACACTAATAATAACTACGCGGATTAAATTTTAGATTTTGTAACCTATACCTAGTTATTTTTAGCTTTCTTTTGGTTTTGTAACTCATTTTGGATTTTGCTTATATAGATAGATTTATAATTTTAATATTGGCACTATATGCCATGCTGTCTGTGATATGTCTGTAACAATTAAAAAAAAGTATGGCATTGATTTAAATTGCGCCAAAATTTATAGAGTAGAAAGTGCAACTTACAAGACACTACAATATAAAGAAGACTAAGTTCGTGTCACTTCGTGTAGATTAGATACGATACCCATAAGAGTCCAGCGTTGACTTCGTGATGCAGAATTACTTCGAATACAAAATAATTAATCCGATATTTGAAAATTTAGGTCATGTTACAGCGATCGCCAATTTAAAAGATAAACATGACCGATCAGCACCTTCAAACTATCACTGGAAAGTACTAAAGTGCAGGTAAGCCTAGCTGGTAGGAGTGAGATCATTATCAACCCGTCATTGTTTTATACATCGGCCACACACAAAGAAGTGGGCAGGGACGTAGTATGACCTTATTTTTAGGCTAGAGTCAAAGGGTAGCGGCGATACAGTAACGCGATAAATAAATGTCGCTAGTAGGTGTAGGCAATATTCGCGCGAGGACAGTGTCGTGTCGCTCACAGTCGCTGAATTGTTTGCTGCTGGGCACCACAGGACAAATCATAGTTTAGCACACTGGTCAAGTGCGGGTTGGTTGAACTACGCTTAAAAAATATTAGAAAGAACTCGCAAGAATATAGGATTTTATGTAATTTCAATAGGATTATAAGTAGGTACCTCATCTATCCCTGCTTTTCTTTGATTTTACTACTATTTCCTATTTCCTACTCTTATCGAAGTCTCGTCGAATACCTACCTAGCATAAGAATTATGATAAATATATGATGGATATAATTATGATATTTACTCAATGACTAATTTCAGAATGATAATATTTTCTAACTCTTCTGTTTTGGCCTGTCCCGATAAAAGTGACTTAAAAATTGTTCATATTATATTCAACAAAATTGGAAATGATTATGATCACTTAAATTCGTTGTTTCTGAAATTCTCGCTTAAACAAGTAAGTACCTATCTTATACATTAAGAGGGTAGGTAAGTAGATATGTAGATATTAGGTACATGTACATTATATAAATAATAATTATATTACGCATTGAGAGAAGAGCGAATGGGAATAGTTTCATGCTTCATTAGCTTCTCGCCTTCTCGTTGTCAAACACCGACAAAGGTCTCAGTTCCGATTAAATAATTAGGCTTGCGATGAATTTGCGTCATTCTCACCCACCATCCTCAGGCCTTTTTGTTTTTGAATTTTATTAGATGTTACGTTAACCAAGTTACAGTATGCAATAATCATACAAATCTTGGATATGGATAGGTATATTACTTGTTGCGCGAGAAGTTTCGGTGAACTTTCTCGCAGAGCCTTCACGCCGTGAGTCTGGAGGCAGTATTATAAGTTCTTATTACAACTAGTTTTAATGAAAGTATACAGCTGCACATTAAATTACATGAAAATCATGATAATATTTATTTATACTTACTTCACAAGATTATCAACTCAAGACTACCTATGTTTTATTTGTGGATTATGATACCTAGCCTACCGGCGGTTGCAGAAGTCTGCGTAGTGGTGGCAAATAGCCTACAGGCGCAAAACAATAAACATGCCAATTTGATGCTCTTACATTAATTTAATAAAATAAAATGAATTTAATTGTTGTTAGGACGGCGCCATTAAAAAAGTTACATTGGAAATATATCAGATGTGTTTTCACTATTCTTTATCTGCGAGAATCGCACCGACTTGGAACACTTTAGGTTTTAATTATTACATAAATAATAGACATTTTATGACTACCAAAGGTCCTCAAGAAGGAGTAAATTATAATATTTCAGTTTGTGGTAAGTTTTTAAATATTTCAAACGCTCGTTAGCCAATGCTGTGATGCAGTTGGTTTAACTATAATATTCTACGATAAAATTAATAATTCCTAGACTTTACAACGTACAGCGTAACCTCCTTCCGCCCCGTTCAACTGCTTAATTTAAATGTAGAAAATAAAAATATCGTTAGTTTGTTGCATCTAATAAGTTGTTTAAACAAAGTCACCTATATAATTATATTGACCGAAATTTAACACATTGACCAAAATTAATTTTACAGATCATTCCATACTACTGCAGCTAAAGCCCGTTAAAATTAACCTCATGCAGTCGGACGAACAATGGAGCCCTGGAGATTATATTCGGGTTTTGCCAAGGTATAGGGACCTATTCTGTTTCATATAAGTTAATGTTCAACTTTTACAAAATTTTTTAAATTGGTTTCACTATTTGTTAAATTGGTTAATTCAATATTTTAGTTTAAATAAAGCTGTAGTTGAAGATTATTATGAAGAACTGCCTCAATCAGGAGACTTTAAGTCATATAAAGATTTACGTCGACACTGGAAGAACATAGTAAGACAATTAATTAGTCCGGCACGGATTAATCCATCAATTTTGCTAATTTGCTAATAGAAACAAAAACTAAAATTTTGTTTTTTGAAAATTTATTTTGCAGCATGGATATAGACTGCCAGAAACAGAATGCCCATACTATGCAGTACGTTTTTGGCGCGGCGAGCCACTTACGTATCCAAAAATTTGTCTCGTTGCAAGTTATCCCATAATCACGACGTTGCCAGGAAATATGGCAGAAGTAGGCAACTACTTATGTAACATTACCATCACAGTACCTACAATTTACATGTTATTGTTTGACCATGGACTAATCCAAATTTTTTCTTTTCGTTGCAGAAAGTCATATTAGATCGGTTTATGAACTGTTTTCAAAATAAAATGGATCATTATCTCGGGATACCATTAAGAATTACGCAAAGTCCAATAAAAAACAATGTAAGTTAATCATATAGCTATTATACCTACTTAAAATCTTAACTCGTACAAATATAGGTATGTAACACTTTGAACTCAGTAAAATATTTTTACCAATGAGTTCGTAACCATTTCTATTGTAACGGAATGCACATAATAGGTATGTTTTGTGTTATAACTTATATTTTATCTTTTCAGCCAACAATGGAGCTGTTGGTAAATACTCAAGCTATAAGTCTTTGTACTCCATCTCAGAAATAGTAAAGAGGATCTGTTTTTGTTTTCTCATTCATGAATTTATTGTAATTTTCAAATTATCATAAAGTGAAATATAAAAAAATTATCAGAACCTCATGCTTTTCAATTACCAGATTTTGATGAACGCGAGGCGAGCCCAATAAGTTTTATGACAAAAGGGAATGGCGTGTATGTATTTAAAATTTAATTTATTAAAAATAAATGAAATAAAGAAAAATAATTATGGTCATACAAGAGAGAACACTTAAAATAGACGAAAATATATAGCCTTATGAATCAGTTATATTTTATATTTGTATAATAAAATACCTACATACGTCATTTGTGTCAAAATTTTCACATAGGTGTTTAGTTAATTGTCAATAATTAAAAATATAGATATGCCATAAAACTTATAGTATACATTATAGTTAGAAATAAAAAAATTAAATAACTTAATCGTGGGAGGGTGAGAACGGTGATGTAATTAAAGCTCTGCGGGATGGAGACAAAGCAGTCAGACTAGCAGTTTGGTGGAAGAATCTGGCTACTGATGGGGAAAGGTTTCTTTGTATCGGTGGTGCGTTATGAGAAGATCTTGTACCCTGCAATGAAATTAATAATAAAATAAATAATTAGACACGAAAGAAAAAGAAGTATCTACCTACGTAGGCACCGTAGATACTATAATCTTAAGGCACAACTTGAGCTTCGGTAATCGACTATTATTATGTAGGTAGGTACGTTTATAATTTGTATAATGTTTTAAGTACCTGTCTGTTTGGTCGTGAAACATTTGGGGACGTTTCTGGTGTGATAGGGGCTACGGGCAAGTGGCTGTTCTGAACGACGGGATTATTTAACAAAGACTGTAATTTGTAACCTTTTGCTAAATCCTCAACAGTTTTTCCTGAAAAAAAATTTTTTTTATGATTTATTGAAAAATGTTGTAACTATAAATATTTTAGAAAACTCTTTACTTTCTGCAAAGTGTAAGATTAAGTACTTATGTAAAACCATCACAATGAAAAGTGGATTGAATGCGCATAGAAAAAAAAAAATACGTTTATGGGAATCGCATAGGTAAACCTTCGATAATAAGTATTTAAGGTTGGTTGTGGGTATCAGGGCTGTAAAGTCCACTTAAAATCGGGTGAAATAAAATTAAAAAATATATCACGAAATTAAACAACAAATACCTACCAGTTAATGTTGTTGGGATATTTGCGTTGCATCTACCAGTCTCAAGGATTCTTTTAAAAGCAGGTATATTGTGGAAAACAATGGCAACGGCGGCTCCATCAGCTAATTGAGACGAATCACAACACGATAGTAAAAATGCCCACTTATCATTTTCCCAGTGTTGTCCCGAAAAAACAGCAAGCTGCAAAGTAGATGCACCTACAACAAAAAATACCGTGTTATGAAAATAATTCTACCTAATACAAGTATAGGTAGGTACGAAAGGCATATTTTGTTAAGTCTACCAGTGTGCTCGACCGTGGCCTAGGGTTAAAGTAAACACTTGTCGGTTGTCACGTCTGAAAGGAAAAATCCAACAGTGGGACAGTGACGGGTTTAAAGTATTACTTTTGCGTGAAGAGATACAAATATGTACCTATACAAAAAAATTCTATCAGAGATGACTCAATCATCGACCATAAATTAGTTCAACAAAAGCAGTATCCTGATATTTTAAGGTAAGTAGGTAGGTACTTGCCGGATTCGCTCAAAGAATGTGGATTTGCTCCATATTGTATAAGTTGTTTTACAATGCTATATGATCCATGACGAGCCGCCAATCTAACAGGCCAGCCACCTTCATAATTTGGATCAAGTCCACTGTGTAATAATAGCTCTTCGACTGCGGCTTCATTGTTACACAAAATGCTATTCTTTAATTTATCAGTGTAACTGCTCATCATTACAAGAATACACTAAATTAATTATGCACCATTAAATTAAATATCAATCTAACATAATTACCTACTACTGATCAAAATCCCGAATGCAAGTGTCAAAATGTACCTGATAAATTATGAAAATAAAGCTACCTACCTAATAGGAATCGAGCAATGTAGGGTACATGTCAAAAATCTCGATCAACGATCAAACATTTTAAACTTTACATTATTAACACGTAGTGTTATTATATACCTACTCTTGGCTTTACATGTTTGGCAAACTATTTGATGGTCTACAAATTTTAGTGACTACAGAAGTCTACCTTTTGATTTACGCTAAATACCATAGTTAAATGAACCCCAAGTGAGTGGTGCGGAGGCATTCCTCTACTAAAGTCCAAATCAATGTTGCTTTAAATTTTTGGACCAATGAAATAGACCAAAATGAACTTTTGTATCGTTAAAATTTCGTTATATTCCTAGATTACATAGGTATGCATGCTACCATTTTATACGGACAGTCTGAACTCTTGCTTGCCAAACTAGATTGAACTTTATCAGTCCGTACAAACTACGCATATTCAACACGATATTATTATAGCACGACACAAAATTATTCTTCATTTTTGTAATAACGAGCCATTTTATCTAGTATGGCATACATAATCGACTTTTATAAGCGGAACTTTGAGCCAATTTAATGATAAATCGTTATCATCACACACATCTTTACACTTTTAAATAAAACAAAAAAAAAGACGTAGGATTCACAGCTTTAATAAAGAATAAATTGTCCTTTCACATTATGCATTACAAAAAATAAATTATTCTCTACTTCGAGATCTTCTGCGACTACGACGACTGCTATGCCTGTCTTTACTATATCTGACTACTTGACGTTTTCGTTCTCGTGACCGTGATCTTTTTTCTTTCGATGTTTCTGGCTCAGGTGACTCCGACCACCGCCACGACCTTCGAGGAGTCCTGCATACCCTATAGCAAAAATACTTTTTTAAATTATCGCCTAATGTAAATAGTATCGTTGTTTTTGAAAATAGAATCTCTTCAACAAGTACCTTACTGAATACAACTTGAATTTGGTGATTACGTAATGCGAATCGAACATTATTTCTAAATGTTGTTTATCTATGGCTATCTTTTGATTTAACAGTGAATA
The DNA here is from genome assembly GCA_018231225.1 of Noctuana stator. Classification (NCBI taxonomy): domain Eukaryota; kingdom Metazoa; phylum Arthropoda; class Insecta; order Lepidoptera; family Hesperiidae; genus Noctuana; species Noctuana stator. The sequence goes on from DWQK01000845.1 coordinate 14,743, forward strand.
CTCTCCACAATCCTATTGCCACTAAACCAAGTAAACATTTAAAAAATGAAAGTAAATTCTGCAAATAAGTATATTATGATACTGTTTAATAAACAATATCGTGTTTTTATTCACTTACCCTTCAGAATACGAAAATCGACTGTTAAATAAATTATTAGGGTTCCTAAAGACATGTAAAAAATTGCAAGAGCGTCCTTTAGGGCACTTTTTTCTTGCTTGAAGTCCTGAAATTAAAAAACCTTTTTTATGTAACTACATTAATTTCATCTGATGTTTAATTTACTGATGAATTGATTGGGAGAGGAAAGATTCCAACAGATGACTTCTACAAGCTAATGCCTAAATATTATACAATTGAAAGTGAAAAGCTATTTACCACAAATGGCATTTTTCCACGAATTTATTTGGCAAAACTCCAAAGATAATTGCTTCCCACCATACCACCTTGAGTGTAACGATCGATATGCTGCAACTGCATTTCTTATATCTGCATATTCCACATATGTATTTCCGCGAAGATGTTTTTCGTAATTATTACATACCTGTAAATTTAATTTTTTACATAATTAAATTATTTAGTCATTGTAATACCTGCAGATATTAATTACCAAAATTGAGTTATAGTCTGTAATATAGTCTGTAGCCAATAAGAATGTAAGTAAATGGCTATAGTTAGGTACTGATACTTTTAACCATATTTTATAAGCAGGCCAAGTGCATATTGATAACACAATTATGCATATCTGAACATATATGGGCTCAAAGAGGATTGCAGACATGCATACTTCAACTACATAATATTATGAAGTGACATCATATTTTCAATTTAAAAAATGGTTTTTCGTAAACTTCCATAAACTTTTAATAAATCGAAGAAATATTTTAGAAATTTGCATTGATCAAATCTAAACTAACTATTCGGCCTAGTTAGTTGTAGGGCTTGAACAAAAATACAAACCTTTTGAATTAATTGGCTCCATTGCAACAATTGTGAAAAATGATTCAATCTGTATACATTTTGAGTTAAAATTATCATATTAAAATAAAACAATATGGATAAGCATGGTCCTCTGAATACAAGATAAAGCAGTCATTACAGAACAGAGATAATATCTCTGTATATCTATACATTATATAAATAAAAATATGTTATTTTGAAAGTATTTTTTATAAAACAAGCAACAACTTATAACAATATGACTTCTTCATTGTTTTACAAAAATACTTGTACGTACACAGTAAAAACACATTTATATAAAGGATACCAAGCAATCATATTTCATGTCTGGTTCGACATAATATTATCATCAATATCACAAAGACTTTACTATCCTTACCTTTAATTGAATGATTTTACCAAATTTTTCAAATTCTGGTAGTATATCATAAAAAAACTCTTTGAATTCTTTAAATGTGTCACTGTCTTCATACTCAAGCATAACATCTGTATCATATTCATTATAGCCGGAGTTATCCAGTCCAAAGTGAGCAAAAAAATTTGCAGCCAGGAGCACCTAAAATCACGATGTGATGTTTTGATACAAAAATACTCTTATCTTTAGATAGATCAGATCAGGTAAAGTCTACTGTAAACTAACAAAACAATAGGTATATGGATTTAAGTAAACCTTAATGTACTTAAGAAGATTACAAAAAGTGTTCTTATTGCTAATTTTTCCCACACATGCAAGAATAATATGAAAAAAAATTGTATGTATTTAAATTATTACTCACATTACTTATACCAGGATATTGATGATTTCTGGAACATTGGTCGCCAAACCGACAGCACCCAGTTTTTGTGAAAAATGGACACACATCTGCATTTGGTTTTGTTTCATGCATAATTAATAATTCTGAAGGAGGTTCATTTGAGTCTCCATTCAAAAATTTCTCCAAATTATTCATAAACTCCTGTTGTCTTTTTTTATTTGCTTCTTCAATTTCTGCAAGCTTTCGAACCTCTTCCTCCTTTCTTTGTTTTTCTCGTTCCCATTCCTATAGATAGCAACATTTTGTACAAATTTATGTTAGTAAAGTGAGAGATGATAAACCTCCCCCCCCCCCTCCGCCCTGCCCTCTCACAGATTAAATGCACGTTTGGTTTCTAGTTGCAAGTTAGTTGTTGATTAGTGTAGCAGTTACCATGCCGGTCCTGTTTATGGTCTTTATGTGGGTTCATGGCATGAACAACACATGGAATTTTAGTGTGAAGCTATGTGTGAGGTATTATTAAGTGTGGCATTAATTTTCCCTATATTCCTTATTAACTTCCAACTTGAATATTATAAACACTTACTAGTTTTATTTTAGCTTCATGTTCCAGTTGTTTTTGATGCATCGCTTCTTTCTTCTGCTGAAGCAATTTCCATTGCTCCATAGCAATTTGTTCAGCTTTAACCCACTTATCATTTTCTGCTTTATTTTGTTCCTTAATCTCCTCAATTTCATGATCCTCTAACTCTGCTTGCAAACTAAGCCAATGTTCCAACTCCCTAACATCACTAGGTTGTGTACAGTCTGAAATCTGAATTAATTAGTTTTCATGTGGAATGATAAAAATATTTGCAGAAAAATAATCATACAGCATTCTAGAACCTTCTCTTGTTGCTTTTTCTGTTCGAATTCTTCTTCTCCGTTCTCTTTTTGCAATTCTTCTCCACTCTTTGTGCCTAAATTATAATAAAAATTAATGTATGAATAATAACAATAAAAACAGGTTCATTAATCTTTACATAGATTTGGTATTAACTTGAACCACACCACCACATAAGCAACACTGTAGCAAATCATCATTAGCACAAAATGTTTACGTTTTTATACTAACTACCCACACCAGGCTAACATCTTATAATGTTAGGACATTAGGACATGTTTTAAGAAGTTTATTAGGATAAACTTCTTAAAACATATCTTAAAACATATATACATCATATGACTTCAAAAGCATGCAATATGAAAGTCATTAGCAACTTTTTATATATTTGGCGAATGGAAATAATACAATTACATTATGCTTACTTGCCCATTGAGATTTATTCCCAGATTTGTATAAATATTAAAATATAGTAAGAGCAAATAGTAAATATAGTACCATCTGTACTGTAGGAGTGTTCAGATTCCAGATCAAAAGAGCCTATGATAACAGATTCACTAATTTCATTACGATACAAAATACCAACTAAACTAAACAAATAAATTAACATTCAATCAACCATAATTTTTTAAATATTTCAAAATAAAAATTTATAATAATTTGATCTGTCAAATTATAATCTGTCAATGAGTTGACAGTGACACTTACAGTTAAATGACATTTAGCGTGCGTTCCAGAAGGCGCTTCTCACGATCAAAATTCGCTTCAGCTACGGATAAGTCGCTGCGAATAGATCACAGCCTACTTAGATGAGCTAACTTACGTAGTATAT